>JBBPMF010001257.1:0-10888 GCA_038090175.1 Austroboletus eburneus
TAGCTTATCTAATCAAAAGGTCACATAATATGTTATGAAAAGATGTGGTAAGTGATGATAATGACAGAAGATCAAGATAAATTTGAACTGAGTTTGAGAACTGGAAACTTAAAAATGCACACAATTTTCCCAGGGTCACATGACCTTTTCAGAACAAAACCATACAAGTCCTTTGCTATACTTTTTAATGTATTTATTGTATACTTTATTACACTTTTCATTTCCTGTAAAAACTTGCTGTGTTTTGATTGGCTGAAATGTGCATAAGTATGCAAGCAGATGAGCTCTATAAATTAGACAGACATAGGAATAAATATACATGATGTGGAGCTATTTTTATGACTTGATGCACTTTGACATGCACAGATCTATTGTTATCTGCGTATGAATGCATGTTGAGACTGCTCTCTGCAGGCAATTTTTTCCCTATGCTCATATCTGCACCTCAATGCACTTTGATATAGTTTTCTTCAGATCATTTATTTACCCATATATGCAAACTTATGTCTTATTCTGTTTAACTCTGATATGTGCTGGTATATACTTGTTATGATTGCTCTTTTCACTATTTAAAAAATGCTCATAGCAGAAGTCAAACTCCTGACCTCCTATATAAGGAAAACCCCTATCTGCATAAGGCCATTAAAACTTAGACATTTTTCAACATAATTTATCATGTGACTGCCTACATCAGCAGTCTAGACAACAAGTCACATGACTTGTCATATGCCCAAAGGGCTAGACTCTTATCTTCTATCTATGACATCACATCATGCCCATCACATGAGGCATGCTTTTTTACTTTTTTCTCCCATGGACTCACTTCCTTATAACTCATGCTTTCTTATTAATCAATCATGTATTTTTCTTATCATGATATGATATCCCTTTATGGTATTTACCACAACATATATATATATAAAGTAGAATAGTATATAAACTCAAGGACTTCAGGGCTGGAGTCCCCAGCTTCGAAGTCTTGAAGATTTCCTCATAACCAAGCTTCTTTTCTCTAAGGACTGAAGTGATTATTCCCTCTACTCTTTTCTATCTCTTTATTTGAGTTGTTTCAGTACTGGTATGCATAAAAATGTATCTGTGTAGGAATGCATAGGAATGCTCAGGGATGTGGAGAAATACATTCATGCTGGTATGCATAGATATGTGTAGAAATGCCTAGGAATGCATATGTGTGGGCATGTGTTAATATGCACCACTAGCACAGTTATGAGAGTGAAGCTAATAAAACATAGAAACTTACCAGATTGGTGCAGAGAAAGCAAGGTAACTGAATGGTGAGATCAGCAAAATGAGCAAAGTAGAAAGCAGAGAGAGCAATGTGACTGGGTAATGAGGCCAATAGCAAATTTGAAAGTGGAGCCTGAAGTGAGATAACTAAATGATGAGACAAATAAGACATGCAAAATCAAAAGCAGAGAGCATTTTGACAAAAAGACTGGCAAGATGAGAAAATTGAAAGGGAAGAGCAATATGATGTTGAAATTGTAGGTTCCAGGTGACATGTATGAGTTGTCAAGCCTGTACTACTGCTTGTTGCAGCAAGCAGGGTACACACTAGGTACATAACTTATTTAACCACCAAAGTAGTGCATGTACTTACTTGGGATAGGGAGATGGGGTACACATTGATAGTGGTTGTGTAAGGACAAGAAGTGTTATTAAAGTGAAGTCTTAAACTCTACATTTATACTATCTATACTATATATTATGTCAGCCTTTCCCATATACATTAAATATACTACTCAGGCTACAGATAAACATCCCTTAATTAGTCACTTTCAATACTTCCCCTTGCTAAATATACTAGTATGTAAGCAAAGGTAACAGGGAAACTAATCTACCTGAGGGAAGTCATAGAATACTAAGCCCAACTTAGATCTGAACTGGTCAAGCTTGACATGTCCTAAGTTCTTTGTGAATATATCTGCAGGATTATTGGATTCTTTTAAAAAGAAAATCTCAATGAGCTTATCTTGGACATATTTGTGCACACTATGCCAATGAATGTCAATGTGTTTATTGTGCTTCTCAGTCACAGGATTTGTGGCCATGAAGATTGATCCTTGATTATCCCCACAAATTGAAGTAGAAGTCAACTTGTAACCTAGTTCCCCTTAGAAGGGTGCATAGCCAAACCACTTGTTTGCTACAATTAGACAAGGTAACATATTTTGCTTCAGTGCTAGAGTATGCAACTCTGTCCTGTTGAAACAACTTCCAGCTGAAGATGCCATTTGCTAGTTGGATAAACCAGCCAGTCTAAGAGCAACAAGTGTTTGGATCTGATGCCCAGTCAGAATCAGTAAAGGCAATCAACCCTGCCTCAGATGCACCATCAAACACTAGAGAATAGTGTCTGATATCAAGCAGATATCTACAGATATACAATGCTTTGTCAAGGTGCTCCTTGGAGGAGTTTTCCACATGCTTAGACATTGCTGTCACAGCATAGGCTATGTCTGGGTGAATTTCAAACATAATGTATATATAACAAGGAACCAATCACTTGTTGGTAGTGTGACCTAAGTTCTGGGTCTACAGGCCCATGGTACTGAAGTGGGTAGTAACTCTGGGGAAAAGATGTGGGTGCAATCCTATCATTCTGCATTCTGAATTGCTCAAGTACTTTTTCAAGGTACAAGCATTGGTCAATCAAGATTTTGCAACCTTGACACCTGATTCTCATATGCAAGAATTCTTTGGCTGGATCTAAGTCCCTGCATTCCCATTTCTTCATAAAATGCCCCTTTACTTCTTCCACAAGTGCCTTATTAGAACCACAGAAGAGGGCATCATCTACATAGATGATTGTGACAACCATTGAGGTGCCTTTCTTTTTGAATAAGAAAATACCAGCATCAGATTTGAGACATTCAAATCTGTGTTCTTTCATGCTCTCATTGAGTGCTTCTCTCCAGGCTAGTCCAGCTTGTTTAAGGCCATAAAGGATGCACAATAGGTGTAGAACCTTATGCTCTTGCCCTAGAACTTTAAAGCCTTCATGTTGCTTCATGAAGATCTCTTCTTTTAGCTTTCCATAGAGGTAAGCCAAATGAATATCAACTGCTTCTATATGCCAGTTTTCTATGGCAGTGAGAGCCAGCATAAGGTGGACAGTATCAAAACTAACCACAGAAGAGAATATTCAATTGAAATCAACTTTCTTGATCTAGAAGAAACCTTTTGCAACTAATTGTGCACATTTTCAACCATCTGATTTGACATTGAAGACCCATTAGTTGTCAATGACCTTTTGGCCAGGTGGTTTGTCAACCAACTCATAGACATTGTGCTCTTATAGCATATCTAGCTCATGTTGACAAGTGGCTTTCCATTTCTCTTGGACTGCAGGAGGTAGGATTTGGATGTCTCTATAAGTTCATTCGCATAGTGATTTATGTTCTGCAGAAGCATTAACCATGGGTATTGCCTGTGACATCAAAAACATTGCTAATTCAGTTAATCCTGAAAAATGCACAAATGCACCAGAAGTGCAAGTGTGTTCATCAAGGAAATGGTCACTTTCTCCCCCATCACAACATAATTGTTCAACATCAGCTTCACTAAGTGGAGACATAGGGAATGCAATTTCCATTTGCATTGTGTCAGGATCAAACTGACCAGGCATCTGATGAGGTGGGCCAGGGTCACCAATGATGTCATGCCATTTAAACTCCTTGTTCACAACCTTCTCACTATTAATAGGATGCCAGTCATCACCATAGACATTACCAGGCCAATTACACACATAGCATTGTCTTTCTGATTGATGAAGTGGTGGTGGAACTAAAGGTGATGAAGGAGCTCTATGCTGCTTGTGTGGAGGGGCAGGTGGCTCTGGCAGAGGGTAAGGAGAGGGGGTGCAAGAAGAGACAGGAAAAAAGTGGGGATATGAGGCTGAGAGGGGTGCATGGGTCAATGTGTGTTATCCTCAGTGGGAGGTAAAAGCTCAACCACTATTTCAGAAAGACCAGTAGGTGGATTCAAAGGTATATGACCTGTACTAGGGGTCAAGCACTTAGATGCATTAGTGCATTTGAGGAATAGCTCTTCATCAAATAACACATGAGCTAAGATTAAGACAACATTATTGAGGGATCTCATGAATATAAAATTCTTAATATTGTCAGGGGCAATGCCTAGATATATCATTTGCTCTAATTTAGGGGTGAGTTTATTTGCCTGCATGTCCTGTGAGATATGCATGAATGCATCACATCCAAAGACATGCAGGTATGCTACATCAGGAGAAGCACTGTGAAGTGCTTCATAGGGTATTTTCCAGTTAAGCCTTTTGTTAGGCAGGCAGTTATAGAGGTGTGCCACATGGTTAAAAGTGAACTCCCATCAACTTTCTGACACATCTGACAAAGTATGCATCATGCGCTCAGCACAACCATTTTGTTGTGGTATGTGGGGGGCAAATTGAAAGATCTCAATGCCCTCCCCCTTGAGCATTGCATTGAACACTTTGAATTTGTATTCTCCCCCAGCATCAAACATTTAACCTTTAACCTTGGCATTGAATTGTGTCTCTGCCATCTTAATAAAGTTGTGAGCAGCTGATAGAGCTACATTCTTAGTACTAGGGTAATGATGCATGCACCAGAGGAATAGTTGTCAACAAAGATGATTGCATACTTATATTTCAAGTAGGATTGGGTAAGAAAGAATTTAAGGTTTGAGTGGACCAGTTCAAAGAGGCAAGTCCTATGCTCAATAGAAGCAGAGAATCTGTTGTAGAGTTTCTCCTTAGCACATCCAGGACAGATCAAATTCTCATGGGAAATCTCAATATCAACTGGAAAGTTACACAGTGCTTGCATGCATGATGAAGACAGTCTTTTGACAGGTGATCAAAACAATGGTGGATTGTATTATAGATGGGAGTGCTTAAGTTGAGAACATGCCCCTCATCAAGCAGTAATGTATCAATGGTATACATATTTTGGCCATGATGACCAGGGGTAAAGGAGGCAGGTATAGTGCCATCACCATAGGTGATGTCTAGTTTGTACACATCTCCTTTGATCTTTGCTCCAGCACATAGCAGTTGTTCAAGAGAAATCAGTTTTACACCACTGTTGAGTAGATGGCCAATATCATAAAGGTGAAGGAGTCTATCCTTCTAACTGTTATACTGTCTCCAGCAAATGATAACCCTTCCCATGCCCACTATGTATATGATTCCAGCTGCAGTGCTGACCAGAATTCTAGCCTTTCCCTTGAGTTCAAGGTATTCAACAAAATCCAGATGACACTCTGGAGTGAAATGTGTTGATGCATCTGAGTCAAGTATCCATATATATATCTGCATTATGGGAGTGTGTGCACTTGTGCATATGGCGCATTTGCACATCTTTTGTATTTTGGGATTTAGAATCATTTTTATCAAGATTTATGTCCTTTTCATCATTTTGGGGTTTAACACAAATGTGCTTTGGGCATGTTTGTGTTGCATCCTTACAAGAGCATTTTGCCTTACTGGAGCTTGCAACATCAAAGCAAGTACATTGTGTGATATTCAATTGCTCATTATATACAGTAGGTTCACATGTTACTACTATACTTGGGTCCATGCAAGAGTCAATGATTATACAGTACTACATACCTACACTGTGTTTCCAATGGAATCAAATGTTGCAGGTGAGTGATGCATTAGGGAATTCCAAAGAGGTTGGATGTACAAATTGCCAATGCCTTCCATGTCACCCCTCTTGAAGCTATACAAGTTGACAATGTCTTCATTGTCAGGGAGCTCCACTAAGGAAGCTATGACAGGGCTGATTGGCTTGTCATCATTATCATACTCATTGTCACAGCTAGTAGCTGGGGTAGAGTACATTTCACACTTCTTACCACTGTAATGGTGTTTGGTGGAAGGTTGGAGGACCTCAGCAGTGATTGAGGAGGTGGTGGCAGCAGCATTTTCAAGGGTGACATCAAGCCTTCAAATTGACTCACTCATGGACTCAACACCCAGGCAGTGCACCAGGCTAAAGGCCTGTAGGATGCACAGGTTGAAGGTGGGATCACCAGTTCCTTGATAGAGTTATGCTGGCTGGTAAGCCAGCAGGCGGAGGTTGATGTATGGAGTATGAGTGGTATCAGCACTTGTGTAGACATGGGGGGCCTGGAATAACCAGGTGGCAGAGGCAATGTAGGTGTCAGCATCAGTGGACTTCTTCTTTTACTTGCAACACTTTTTCTTTTTCTTCTTGGCAGGTGCAGTTGAGGAACCAGCTTCTGGCTGGGAAGCTGGAGCAGATCCAGCAGACTTTTGCTGCTATTGTTGGAAAGAGGATGCCTTACCCTGCTTGTTGCATTTGACTGCACTAATTGTATTGGCCTGGTGGCTCTTGCCTTGAGGACCTTTGTCTTCCACATGTGTTTGAGAGCTGCTCTGATCTCCTCAACCATTGGATTCTTTGGCTTATTTGTGGTAGTGTCAATCTTCAAGGTCAATGCTTGGATGGTGATGTCATAGATGCTAGGTACCTTTGCAAGCAACAGCATACCTGTGATCTTAGGATCAAGTAAGTAGCCAGTGAGGGAGAAGTCATTCAGGAGGTTGTCAAAGTTTGTAAGGTGGGGAAGAGAATTGGAGTTGCCCAGCAACTGGTAGGTGAGTAACTTCTTAAAGGTGATGTAGGCAGATGAGATTGCAGACTTGTCATAATCAGTCTTGAGGGCAGCATAGAGTTCACTTACCACATCATAAGACTGAAATTTGATTGAAATCACAGGCAAGCAGTGCAATAGGATCATGCTGACACAAGCATCATTGGCATTATGCCATTTGATGTACTGAGTGACAGTGTCAGAGTCTGACACATTTGCAGATACTGTAGATCTGAAGTTCATGAGCTTAATCACTCAATAGATCTGTTAGGCCTTGAGCAAGTCCTGAATTTTCATCCACCAGACCTTGAAGTTGGAGCCAATGAAGGTGGGGAGTAAGGGTATGGTAACTCTGGAAGACAACATATTTGTGAGTTCTAAGAACAGGGCAAAAAGTATCAGTAAAGTGGTTCATTCTGATGGAACTCACATTTGCCCTTTGATTTTTACTTTTTTTTTGGTTTCTTGTTCTTGTTTAACTATGCAGGTTCCAATGGAGGAGGTGGAGGAAGCTTGGGCATGTTAGTCTTGACTGTGGAGAGAGAGGCAACAGAACTAAAGCAACAAAAAATCAATATAATAGTACACTAAATTGAATGACTTATGTTTGATTTCTTACTGCTCATCTTTACCCTAAGTGGGCATATGTTGTTATTGACTGGGTTCTGGTCATTGAGCAATTTCCTGTTGCTGTCTGCAGTGTCTTTGAGATTCTCGTGGCCATTGGCAAGCTTCTTGATGTCATCCTTGATATTACTGAGGCTTTTCATGGCATTGCTACTGAGCTTGGCAACCAAGTTATCATTCTCTGTGGCACTTGTGAGCTTATTACTATTCTCTGCAGTACTGATATGCTTACCATGGCTGTCCATAGTGCCAGTACATGTGATCTCATTGCCACTATCCAAGGCACTGTTATCTATCTCAACTTGAGTGCTATTGATTAGTCTCTTATTGATATTGACATTCATGGTGTTTGTGACTGTCTTGGTGCTACTTATGGTGCTGGTGGTAATCATATTGTCTGCAGAGGTTGGGTCTGGGCTCCAAACTGAGTTGTTGATGGAGTCATCATCCATGTCTCAGAAATTGGTTGGGTTCTTGATGTTAACATCATGTTGTATGGCTTTGCTCTTAGTATCAGAAGGTATAACTTGAGAAAAAAAGGTATGTCAGTGATGAGAGCATAAAATAAAGCAAAGTACCTTTTTGCTTCTTTATGGGAATATCCAATTCAGATGCCTTGATCAAAGGCTTTTGCTTTTGATTTGGGCATATGCTGCCATTGCTACTTTTCTTGTTCTCATTAGTTTTGTTATTGTCACCTGAGTGACCAGTGGATTCCCACCAGTGGTGACATCAGCTGTGTCATTTTCTGTTACAACTCATGTATACCCCTATCCTTTTTCCCTTATCCTTACCATAGTTCTCCCAACAGACATTGCTCTCGCCGTTCGAGTCCCGCCTGAGCTACTTTATCACCCCTTTTTCCTATCGTCGCTTACTTATTTAGTGTGACTCATCCGCAGTATCCGCAGTTGTATCGGTACCATTTATCTCTGACTTGTTTCCCCTTCTTCGCGATTCCATCGCTTTCTATTAGTCGAGTCACCCCTTTTACGCTCCGCTTTATTCATCCTTGACCCGCATATATAAACCCCTCGATACCCTCGATGTATTCCCCAAGTTAGACCTACCCGAATCTACCTTGATCATCGATTCCTCTCGGGTCCTCCAGTCCTCGCCTTACTGTTGAGTAGGCACTCCCTTCATACCCTCGTCACCGCATAATCACGCGGTCCCCTCGTCCCTGAGTTGCGACATATGTCGACCAGGTCAACAGCTCACGACATACCGTTGAGGCTGAGGATAAAGGACACCCCTTTATCAAACCCTTGCCACGGCAGCTGAATAGCGACGTTAACGCCCATCACCGCTCGGGTCTACGCCGACGCATAACATTTTCCTCAGTCTTCATCTTGACCTTCAAGTTGCCATTGTTGTTGAGGTATGACTGCTTGTATCCTGGATAGGTGATGGTTGCTAGCTTGTCAAGTTTTCATCTGTTGTGGCAGAGTTTGAGAAGCAGCCACCTGTCCTCCATATATGAATGAAAAATTTGATGCATACTAGCAGTAGCACATCCCTATATAAAGGGAGCACACTTTTGTTCTGCAAGGTTGTTCCATGCCAGGCATATACTGTCATGAATTGAGCTGACTGCCTTCAAATCAAGTTGCTCTCCATTCATCCCTTCTAGATAGGAGGTCTTTCCAGCTTTGTAGTTCTCTAAATGACTGATCCAGGTGATCTAGTTGCTCTTGTTCCAGAACTTGATAGCTGGATAGCTTTCTGGCATGGATCTCTTTTCTTCTAAGTTGCAGGGAGTCCAAGGGGGCCAATGGGACTGACAGAGGATATTTGTGAGTCAGGAGCATAACAAGACAAGTCCTGATATATATTCCTGGCTCAGCATTTCAGAGCATCAAATTAAGTAGTATGGCTACTTACTTGAATGTGTCACACTCCACAGTTAGGCTTACTATCTGCAACTCTAAGTTTTGGCATTGTCCTTCAAGCATTTGTGTACTAGGGTCATGCAAATATGCAGTCTAAAACAAGTGAGTAGTTAGTAATTTTCACAGATATAATAGTACTTGCTTGTCATATCCCAGATTCTTGCTAAGTCCCCTCCACTTTTCTATGTGCATTACTTCCACTCTTCTGTTCCTATGCCCTCTGCTACTTCATATCTGCTTTTCTCTTTGATTCATGTACATTATGTTACATTTTCCTTTGTTCTCTTCATAGTATAGTCTTCATTCCATCACTACAGTGCTCAGGGTGTGGAGCACAGCTTCAGCTGTGCTACTGACTGGCACAGTAGTGGTACTCAGTTTCCTCTATCTCTCTGACCCTGGCTTTACTATACTTGGACTTTGACCTCCATATATAAACTCACTGTAATATGTCTTAGCTCTTTAATTTGAATATCAACTTAGTTCTCTCCTCTGTTCTCTCCTCTGTCATTAAGCTTGTCAATGAGTTCTCCCACTTGAGTCTTGATAAATCTTCTCTGATCTCTCATCACTTCATATCTCTGCTCCACTCCCCTCATAAATTAGGGACAATGGAACTGAACAAGGACACATCACATAAGATGAAGCCAAAGTTCCTACCTCCTCTGACCAACTCTGGCACTCCAGAGTTCACTGCCCAGACTCCGATGAACCCATACTTAACAGCATATTCAAATTCATGCTTGTCTGAATTCCCATCCCTTTTCTTCAACAATCAACAATCACCCATAGCCACACATACCATGCAGACACAATCCCAATCCTGAATGTACCAGGCCTCTGATAACAAGTGCACTTCAGCCACTCCCCCACTATACCATCTGTTATTGTTTTTTGCCAGTTCATGTCATGGACCAGCTGTCATGAATGAGTTCTGCAGTTTCTCCATTCATTGAACTTTTACTTCCATATCACAGGCACCTTGCCAACTGAGGTCTTCAACACCAGGCACCCACATTGAAGAAGTTACTGATGAAGGCAATGAAACAGATAGCTCCTGCACCAAATAGCCTCTACCTAGTGGGTTCAACACACCACCACACCATCCTTCTCCTCTGCTTGATGATGGACCATTAGACCATGATTTCAATGGGTTTAATCTGGACAAACTCAACCTGCCAGATGATGATGACTATGACTATCCTGCCAGTGATCCCCCAGGACCTGGTAATGACCCTGACCCTCACAATGGGCATGACAGTGACAAAGACAAAGATGAAAATGTTCCAGTCCCACAGAACACACTCACCAATTTGGCTGATGCTATTCATGAACTGTTGCATTCTAATTGCTGTCCTGCTGAGTCTGGAAGCTAGCAGACCAAGGTTTGTGAGCTTGACCAGTTTGATGGAATGGAGCCTCAGAAACTCTGCATGTTCCTGGTTCAGTGTGAGTTGAACTTTCAAGACTAGCCTAGGGCCTTTTGGACAGCTTGCACCAAAGTTATATTTGTGCAGTCTTACCTCAAGGGCATGGCTCTAAAATGGTTTGAACCTGACCTCCTTGATGTGGAGGACCCTCAATTCCATCCTTGCTGAATGGATCATTATTGTTACAATTTCCTCCGCTGAAGGGGACAGGGACTACTCTTTCGTTTCCTCTATAGTCTTTGCGTCTATGTCCTCTCTTGAAGAGAGCGATTACTTCTCTTTTCTTTCTGAAAGCCG
>JBBPMF010001258.1:0-10854 GCA_038090175.1 Austroboletus eburneus
GAAGGTCTGGAACCATGACCTGGCATGGAAGGTTGTCAAAGTTATGGACGCTCACACGGTCAGTGATAGTATCCTAACATGTCGTATAGTTTACCTACAAGGATCTCCAGATCCTCTTTACGACGATAGACGTTGTTCATTTCAAGAACGTCGGGTTCGATGAAACGCTTGAGGATGAAGAAGTCATTAAGGGTGAAGAAGAAGACGAGGACGGAGAAGCGGTCAAGGCTAAGAAACCATCCGTCGGTCCTGTCACCATCTGGATTGGTGTCTTCCCCGAGTCTACCTCCGCTACGGCTGCCCACGACGCGGCTCAGGATTTCCTAGCCCTTCTCAAGGACTACCAGATTACTGACGTGGATGTCGAATACCGCGAATCCTTCTACATACGCGAGGGCGGTCCTCAGCTTCTCCAACCCGTCGATGACCTAGACCCACTCGTCGATGTTGTTAGTCCTCTCACTCCTGCCCTCGGACTCCGCATCTCTACCAAGGCCGGGCCCGACAATCAGGGGACGGTGGCCCTCTACCTCGCAGAAGGTGGTGACAGCAACAACCTCTTGGGCCTTTCATGCCGCCACGTCCTCATAGGATCGAAGGAAGCTAACATCGACTACGTTCGTCGCCCTAGAGCGCCTTCTAGAGACGTCCTCCTGCTCGGCAATAGAGTTTTTACCAACCTCGTTGATTCGATCAAAATCAGCATCGGACGAAACGGCGTCGGGGTTAAGTACTGGAAGAAACAGATTGAATGGTTCATGATGAGGGAGAAGGGCACCGACAATGCTGACATCGAGAAGGCAAAGGCGTCCCGGATCATGACTCAGGGGTTAATAGGCAAAGCCGAGAACGCATTGGAGGCACTTGGAGCGTTGCTCAAACGGGTCAACAAGGACTGGGAAAAACCGCGTCCTTGGACACGTCCTCCGCTCCCCAGCCATCAGTCTTGGCGTCGGTCAACATCATTTCACGGAGGACTGGGGAATTTTCCAGGTCGACAAGGCCAAGCTCGGTGACGGTTTCCAAGGCAATAAGTTAGACCTCGGTGCGTTTTGACCAACCTTCCGACTAAGACCGCCTACTAATTAACCATCATAAATTTCTAGGGACGAAGCTGACGCCCTTCGATTTCACGCTCAAATGTTTCCCCCGTGGGGATGCCAACTGGAAGTTTGAGTATCCCATTGACCGTCTGCTTCCACTAATTGGCACCATCACCGATGAACTGATGCACACCCCCGACATGTGGGACTCGGACGGCGAACCGTGCTTGTTGGTCGTCAAGAACGGCAATGCCACCAACACCACCCTCGGCCGCGCGAACGGCGTCTTCTCCATCGTTCGCGATTACTTCAGCGACATGTCAATCAACCAGACCTCCATGGAGTGATAATCAATTACGACAGCAAGTCAGAAGTCTTTTCGGAACCTGGCGATTCGGGCTCGATAATTGCCGACATCCGTGGCCGTATCGGTGGCATGATCACGGGTGCTTCTGGTCAGACCAAGTCCTCTGATATGACCTATGCCACCCCGTTCTGGTGGCTCTTCCAGCGCATAAGGGCCAACGGGTTCCCCAAGGCGCACCTCAATGTCTGTCACTAATGTCTGTCACTGAGCATCTCGACGTCGACATCATCAAAGACTGTTTTTTTTCTGCTCTTGTAGGCTCTTTTCCATGCTCCAGGTTGGTTGTTAGTGCAGACGAGTACTTAGACCGGTAGGTCATTGCTTAGGTTCGTCTTCGTTTTCCGTCTTGTCTCTTCGTACTTGCAACCAACGACCTTGACGTCTAAATCTTAGACTAGTGGACTCGTCGTTTAGATTCGTCTTGTTTTTTTTACTCTCATCGTTTCTTCCCGCCTTCTATTTCCGCTCATCCTGTATTTTTAATGAACATTATTGACTTTGTTGTTTAAACTGCGCGTGATGAAATGAACTTTTATATCTAGGTAGGGTTTGCGGCTTAGGCACTTCTTAGTGCTTTAGTCTTGCGTGGAACTTGGCTTTCTTCTCGTTACGACTTCGCCGTCACGACTCGCTTATTTCAAGTTAAGACCCTACTTGATAACTTCTTCTTACAACTTAGCTTTACAATTTCACTCCTGTGTAGGTGATGTTTTGAAAAAGTTTGTCTTAGGCTACGACGTTTTAATAAATGACATTCACAGCTCTCCGGCATTGATCTGGCCCGGGTCCCAGCCGAAACTAGATAATATCTCGATCCTCCCTTTTCAGAGGGTAAAAGAGGAAATGAAAAAGATGAGGGCGCGCGATGGGACAAAAGGGTTGACACCGGACAAAATCACCATGATAACCCGCGTGAGTCACGCATATCATGGCACACGTGTAGTAAGAAACGTTCCACATTCAACTGACTTAAACGCCAAACTCACTGGCAGCTGAGCGCTGACCTCCGCCCGCCGCACTGCTCTAAAATTCACCCAAACGCTACCTAGGGCTAAAAAGATCAAATTCTATCTTGCCATCCCGAGATCGGCATCGGATCAACTTTCTGGCGCTCAGATAAAACATGGACGTTCTAGGCTCCCTCAGCTCCCCATCTCTGGGAGATGCTTTCTTCAAATTCCAAATCATCCTTCTTCGCTGCACTTTTCTTTGCCCTCTTAATGTCTGCTGGGACAGTCCCTTCTTACTGCACCGAGCTTTATGACGGCCACGTGGAACAGTGAGCGAGGCGTTTTCCCGTGATGCAACGAGGCTGACATCCACCAGGCATGGTTCAATGACTGAGCGCAATAATCGCGAAGATGAACATGTGAATATTCAAGTCGCCAGGGCAGACTCGACATTGCAGACAAGGTGAACGAGACCTTAAGCTTCACTATTACCAATGTCGTGACGAGGCTGACACCGACACCCGTACTACTAGTAACATCGCGTACTTCAGGCCCAGTGCATTCACTGCCTCTAAATATAACGAAGACTACCAGAGCATCACCATCCACACCAGTTGCCAGCCTAACGATGTAGGGTGTATTGGTGTTAACCTGGCACGTTGTGGAAACTCCGGCTTTTTCGAAATTGATCAGGAATGCAGAGCTGGAGCGACTTGCGCAACCCAACCTAACCAGGGACGTCATTATGCCGCAATAGGACCGGGCTGCTACAACACGCAACAGACTGTGGATCTGTTCCGAGCTGCGCGCGTTCCCCATAATCTATTACATTTACACTGATGAGTGGTGACTCCGGCTTTCGATGGAGGTATTGGGATGGACTTGCTGCTGGCCGGCCTTTTGTTTTCCCTATATCCACATTGCTTGAATGATGACTTGTGTAACGTTTAGTGTGATTTTTCAACATGGCGCATAAGTACTACAGCAGACTTTTTCGTTTATTAATACAAGCACCGGAGCCTCGGGATCTGACCTGTTGCTGCGGATTAGCTCCCAGGTTGGCAAGACTCGCTGCGGTGATTCTGAGGTGAATTTCTGAAGTAAGAACTCTCTTTCTTGCAGAAACCGATGGTCCTCTGCTACTTCAGAGTTCAGACGAAGGACGACAGATTGGAGCAGCAGGTATTTACCACGAACCATCGTGACCTTATCCAAAGTATAGTATCAATACTATTTACGAGGACACCAAACAAACATCACCATTTTCAGAAAACAGAATATCAAGGCACGCCCAACACCGTCTGTTCTTCGAGACCGGACGTTGGATAGGCCAAGTGGCGACGTCTCCGCCATGATGGCTGATGATGACGCCACAATCCCCAACTTCGATAGTCCTCATTACCCGGTCTTGTGATATTTCCTCCTCATCATTACCATCACCCGTTCCCTTCTCCTTCGTAATTTCCATCACGAAATCAAGACAAGATAAGATAGAACGAGCTATCTTAGGCATGAAATGACCGGAACATCAGCGTTCAGCTTAACTTGGGCAACGGTCACTGAATGCATCGGCACATGATGCCGCCATGTCCGGTAGTCGTACTATGCAAGGAAAATGGGCTCGACCGTGGCGCGAAGCACTCCCAGTAGCGACTGGAACGCGCAGGATGTAAATACGGGCGTTGGTACGTAGTACACCTGACTCCGAAGCTGTAGCTCACGCTTGATTTTCAGCGTTCGTGATCGGACCTTGTGCTCTGCGTACGTTTTGTTGCAAACAACGTATACTGCCAACTATGGTCTAAACCTCTATTTTTTGCGCCTTGCGCATTTCCGCTTTCCGACAAGGGCTCCCACACTCGTCCCCTATCTCGTCACGGATCAGATCTTGTAGGTATGACCGCCGAATTCTGCACCCCACAATACGACCATCCCTTATACCCTGGCTGCTTTGTGCCGCGGGCCAGTCTAATCTCTTCGATAGGCCAGCGGACGCCTAAAGGGTCTCGGAAGGGCGACGGTTCCTTCCTGACGAAAACCTGAAGTCATAGCCCCCTAACTCTCCCCGTATGGACGACCACCACAATTTCAAACGACAACCTAGTATGCCCGACGGGCGTCCTCAGTTCCGACTAGGACGTCATGCCCGAGGTTCCTGATGACGAAGTGACGTTTACGAAAAGTTAGTCACGTTTTTCGGTCTCCCTTTTCCCCCCGCCGAGATGGAGATGAAGTCAATTATCACTCTTACGTCGGGTTGGTTCATCTTCAGCATGTTTATGCGACGGTGTGTCCAGCATAGTTCTGTAATGACAGCATCTCTGAACACTTACCCATGGGACGCAGATAATCTGCTTCACGGCACACGAGGTGATCATCGATTTGGCTCCACGCCACGGCCAGCATTTATGTCACCTTCTCGTCGTTTACATTTGCAATTTGCGACGCATGGGGTCAAACGCCGATCTGAAAAACCAAGCGATAATTCACGTGTGCGCGATTCCGCCTTTGTTGTAAAATTATCGATATCGATATCGCTCCGCCTAGACCTCGTGGCGGGCGTGCTGCGCAGCTTTCCTCGTACGCTCCAACCATAAAGATGCTCGTTTCGACCGCGAACCCATTTTTATCCGTCCCCTCCATTACCATCACCTCATGTCCAACGGCATGGATCACGTCGCCAACGATGGCCATCTGAACTCGCTCGAGGCGGCCATTCGCAAGATGGAACTAGAAAGAACGTACCTCGAGAAGCAGATCGATGATAAGACGATGAAATACGATATTTTGGAGGTGGAGATCAAGATCAAGTTGCGCGAACGCGCACGCGTCCAGCGCAAGGTGGCTCAACGGCAGAGACGCGAGGCTCAAGAGCGTATACGAGCAAGGGCTCTAGAGCACATCCAAATGGCGACAGAAAAACGAAGACAAAGGGACATAAAGAAACGGATGGAGGAACTAGCGTTGGTGAGTGATCCGTTGCCGGCGATGAGACGCAAGGATGCTGACCGTGAGGGTAGGGTGTTGGCGAGCAGAGTGCGCCGCTGCCCCCGGAGAGGGTGCATGCGATCAAGTGCGTACGATGCCAAGAGCTCGTGTTAGATTGCGAGATACAGTCTGACGAGGCTGTGGCGTGTAAAACGTGCTCGATACAGCGCCGCGCGTGCAGCCGGGTCGAGCAGATCCCGCGCCCGAAGAAGAAGAAACCGACGAAATTGAAGCCGGTTGTGGAGATCCCTGTCAGGGTGGAACAGACCACCTCCCTTGAGAACCTCGCGAGAGAAATGCGAAAAGTGAGGGACGCGATATGGGATATGAAGCACGACATGGAATATCGGTTCAGAAATATTCAGTCTTGAGCGATGTGAGTGTCTGTTGTTCACGTTTAATGCGCGCTAACTCTGCGATCAAGGTTGCGTTGTAAAAGAAAGAAAGAAAGTTGACGAGAGAGCATAGTATTTCGAACGGCCGATTGTATATATGTAAACGAATCTGGACAAAGGTGTTCGGTCTCTGATATCGATGTCAATGATCATCAGATTAACGACCGAGGCCGAGGGACTGAAGGGCCGATCTTCGGATTATCTGTCGAGTGAGGCTATTCCGCCAGTGAACCACGCTCGATTTCCCAAGCGCCGTGGGTAGGCCGTACTGCGACTGATGGTGCTAGGTCACATGATAGTCACATTAGGCACAGCTCGGACAAAGTGCTCTCATGTCTACCGATGCAAGAATATTGGCAGCAACGGCGGCACCGGCAGTCGACTCCGGTGCCTATAATGCTCAGCGAAACGAATTCGAGCTGCACAGTTTGAGTACCAGTCACCCCACGACGTTCATGAACATCCGCAGCTTGAACCGTCCGCGTCTACGACAGTTCGTCGTCTCGTACGCTCCCGACTGGTGAGCCTGGCGACCGGCTTGTCGCTGGTGAAGCGCGTTGCTGACCCCTTTGGACCAGGCTCCTCACGTTCGCGTTGTGGTCCGTCTTCCGTCTCGCTGGTTGGTGCACCGTTGACACACCCAGGTGGACCCTCTACTTTATCAGCAAGAACGTATCCGGGTTCAAGCGCCATTTCTCGCTCGCCGACCCCTCGTACGTCCCAGTCGTTCTCTACTCTGACCTCGTCGTGAACTGACTCTCTCTAGTTTACATTACCCGTGAGTCCAGATCCCGACGCTCTTTCTCTTGCCTCACGGGTGCAGTTACGCGGAACACCAGCGCGTCAGCGTACGTCTCTCCCTTGCGTGCAAGCTCGTACGCTCACCCCCCCTACCAGTCCCAGGCGCTCTTTCTCCTCTCCTCGGTGCTCCCCCTCGTCGTCCAAGTCGTCACCAACGCCCTCTTTGTACGATCGTGGTGGGATCTGCACCACAGCACTCTTGGGCGTCCGTCTCGTCCGTCTCCTTGCCGGAGCTCGCTCACGCATCTCGTTCCTAGTGAGCATCTCGGTCACCATCACCAGCGCGATCACACAGCTCGTCAAAGTCGCCGTCGGTCGCCCTCGACCCGGTGAGTTACGGCGCGCTCGGAGACTTTTTCGTACTCACGTTGGGTTTGATTTCCAGACGTCATCTCGCGTTGCCAGCCCCTGCCTGGTTCCGAGGACCCACATTGGAGTCTCTCGACGGTCGACATCTGTACGCAAACGTCGAAACACATTCTTGATGACGGCTGGCGGAGCTTCCCAAGCGGTCATTCTAGCCGTGCGTGTATCTTATCTGTGTGGCCCGTGCGACTTGGTCGACATGTCACGCGTCAATAGTATCCTTTGCCGGACTTGCGTTCCTGACGTTCTACCTCGCCGGCAAGCTTCACGTGTTTGATACCCGCGGATACAGCGTGAGCAGGCAGTACTCAGATCAGATACATCTCGAATACTGAGAGCTTGCAGAGCAAGGTGTGGGTGTTGCTCGTACCCCTCGGGCTCGCTTCCTGGGTAGCACTCACGCGGACCATGGATTACCGACGTATGTCCTGCCCTACCTCACTCAGACTGTGGTCCTCATTTTGCGACGAGACCATTGGCAGGACGTGCTCTGTGGGTCTGCGCTGGGCCTTGGTGTGGCCTACTTTTCGTACAGGCAATATTACCCTCCCCTCGCTTCCAAGACGGCGCACATCCCCTTCACGACACGTTTCCAGGAAGCCGAATACGACTTGGACCAGGGCACAGTCGTGTTTAGGGACGGGGACGAGGACGACAATGAAGACGTCGCGTTGATCGGCGGAAGCAGGAAACCCCGGCGTGATGGCGATGTTTAAACATTAGATATATGAATGTCCTGCATCCTTCCATCACACTACATGAACACCAATCATTAAGATGATATCAACTGCGCATGGACCATGACGTGCCAAGGAATCAATCCTTTTTGGTGGCGCGCTTGGAGTAAATCATGTCGGTAAACGGCCTGCGAAGATGTCGGCAACTAGCAGAAGAGGTAAAACCAGGACATACCCCTCGAAGCGCAAGGCGATGATGTACACGAGGTACACGTACGACGTGATCAACAAACCGGCAGGACGTTCATACCTAATGAGCTGAGCAACGCGTCCAGAAGAAAAAGCAAACGAAAAACGCTCACCAAAGCGCAGTAGCAACAAAGCACAGCGTGCTGCCGACGTACATGGGATCCCTGAGTACGTTGAAAGGAAAGCCCTCGACGCGGTGGTCCATGAGTATACCAAAGTAGTCTCCGAGAAAGGTGCCGGTGATGCCGAGGGCATAGGTGGACGAAAGGACGAAGAGCTGGCCGATAGCAAACGTGATGACGGGTACTGCGGTGGCGTAGGGTTCCGGGAGCATGGGCACGCGTGGCTGGTCGAGGAGCGCGCGCTGGTATCTGTGCCCGAGTGAGCGAGGTCGACCAAAGAAAGAGAGAGAGGTACGTACAGGTGGTCGCGCAAGAGGCCAAACAAAAATATTAGGGCGGCGAGAAAGTAGCAACCGCGTCGTGGATCACCACCGAACGCGCGGGTGATGGTCTTGTTCGTGTATTCTGCGGGGAGGTCAGACATGGAGAAGGAAGAGAAAGAAGGACGTGCCATTTCGCGCGACGATGTTCCATGCGACCGGGTTGAAGGTGATGGCGAGGAGGGAGACGTACAGCGACGCGACGGAAGTGTCCAAGACGTCCATCGAAGCAAAACCACCGAACGCAGCCCAAGAAAACAGAATGACTTATAATTGCGGAGTAACGTCGGACTGTAAACGTCTAAGCAGTTCCGATTTCATCTCCGCTTCGGCATGTCTTTATCTGATAGCAACCAATTCTATGACGATGACAGTCCCAGGCTGGTGAAACTTGCTCAGCGACCACGAGGCTCGCCCAATGGAGACCGTTTCTTTGCTCTAACTATCTCATTATGGACTTTGCTCTCAAAGACGTACACGCCCTCGTCACAGGTACAGCAAACCCTCTCGACCCGCTCCCACTGATCGTTTACAGGCGCGAGCGGTGGGATCGGCCTAGAAACTGCCAAACTCTTTTGTTGTGAGTCATACAACGCCCTCGTGAACATACCGATTCTATCCTCTTCCAGCCCTGGGCGCCGAGGTCTCCGCCCACTACAACACCCACTACGGCCCTCTTCACGTAATCTCTAGTGCCTACGACAACGTCCAGGCAGTCCAGGCCGATCTCTCCGATGAGACCTCCGTCGCCAACATGTTCACCGCCATCGCGCACGCAGGCCCAGTCCAGGTTCTCGTCGTCAACCACGGCGTCTGGCCCACAGAGGATGTTCCCCTCGCAGACCTCTCCCTCCACCGCTGGAACCACACCATCGCCTCAAACCTCACTTCCTCCTTTTTGGTCTGCAAAGAGTATCTGACGCGCTTGCGGAACGCGACCCCAGAAGTAAGGGAAAAGGCCGCGATCGTCCTGATTGGAAGTACCGCTGGCAAGTATGGCGAAGCCGGTCATGCCGACTATGCCGTCACCAAGAGCGGTGAGGCCTTCGTCGATCGTTTCCTGCGCACGTGTGACCTGTCCATCATTCAGCGATGATGTACGGCTTGACGTTGTCGCTCAAGAACGAGATCGTCAAGATCGCACCAAAAGGCAGGGTCAACGCGATCGCTCCCGGGTGGGTCAGAACACCCATGGTGGAGAGCGCGCTGGCGGACCCCGATACACTCCGTCGCGCCCATGCTACGTAAGTGTCCCGGGCTTTTATCTTGCGCCTGGTTGCAATCCCCCATTCTAGCACGCCTCTCAAAAAGATCGCGACGCCGTTGGACGTTGCAAATCAGATCGTGGTCTTGTCGTCGTCCGCGTTATCGGGTCACGTTAGCGGACAGGTAGTCATGGTTGACGGTGGGATGGAAGGACATGTATTGGACGAGCCAGAAGACGTGTAAATTATCTTAGATTTTCCAGAATTTTGATTTGAGGAGTCGGGCAACGGGTGGCTGACAAATGCACTGCTGCGACGGTGTGGCGCACGACATCTTTGATCTTGTCCTGTAACCATCGACGCGACAAACCTTGTATTATCCCTCTGTGCATATTTACTAACCAATGGTGCGTGTTTCATCCTCGGTCGCGCTTTTGCTCTAAATCTAACACCGTGGGCACTAGTCTACCAACTGCAGGCGACGCCTCATTCGCGACTTTAAACGGCTCTCGAGCGACCCACCCAGTGGTGTCTCGGGCAGCCCATGTCCCGATAACATCATGATATGGAACGCTGTTATATTCGGTCCAGGTGAGCTATCCCTCCCCTGTCGACGCTACTCCCATTTGACGGCATCGGCCTCTTCGTTTTTTACCGGCACATCATACTCGTCCCACCTACCCGAACTCGCAGCCGATACGCCCTTTGAAGATGGCACGTTCAAGCTCCTGCTCACCTTCGACGAATCATACCCGAACAAACCTCCGACCGTGAAATTTATCTCACGCATGTTCCACCCGAACGTGTACGCCAACGGCGAGCTCTGTCTCGACATTCTCCAGAACCGGTGGTCGCCGACGTACGACGTGGCTGCGATCCTGACGTCGATACAAAGTCTGCTGCATGACCCGAACCCGAACAGTCCTGCGAACGCGGAGGCGGCGCAGCTGTACCGGGAGAATATGAAGGAGTATGTCAGACGGGTCAAGGCGACGGTGGAGGAGAGCTGGTTAGATCCGGAGGAGCGGCAAAAGATGCAGGTGGACGGGGAGGGCGCTTAGCAACGAGCGACCTGGGATGGATGTCGTACGTGACGTCTGTCGTTTTTTTTCTGTTTTCTGCCTGATTTCCTCTCTTTTTTCTCCCGATATTAAAGTAGCGTAGTCTGTTTCATTATGTGCGTACGTGTAGGTCTCGTTCGGGACTGGACTTTTTTTTTACACGACGTTCTAACTTATATGATCGAGTACATACTCCCAATCTAACCGACGATGGACATCCATTAGATCACGATGATGCACTACCAGCGTGCTCCTCGGGCTCTCAAACTTGTCGATGCGGCTTGGGTGACTTGTGCCTGCGCCCTTGGGT
>JBBPMF010001259.1:0-10845 GCA_038090175.1 Austroboletus eburneus
AGAAGATGGAGGTGAATTCAGCATATTCTGGGGGAAGAGTAACCTTGGGTTTGGCTTTCTTGGCAGCCATGGTAAGTTCAGTGGAGTTCGTGAGCTTAGCAATGAGGGGATTGCCTTTGGGGATAAAGTGATAGCCACAATGGATGATCTGGTTGATTGTGTAGTTGTCACAAGCTCATTGAAGGTATTGAGGTTCAGTCTCGTAGTTGAGGTATCCATAGAGTTGTCCATCATAGATGGAGTCTACTTGGATGTGGCGAGGGGGTTGGGGGGAGGGTTTGTACTGCTGGAATTGGGCTTCGTGCCAGTTGAGGTCGGCCTTATGCAATGAGTGGAGTTCTTTGGATTGGTCCATGGACTCATCGATGGAGAGGGTTTGCCCGAACCAGTCAATGGTGGGGTTGATGGCTTTCAACCAGGGAAGACCCAAGATAAGATTTTGTCATCCACAATCCATGACATAGAAAAGGACTTTGTGGGCAAGTCCCTCAATGTGGATGAAAAGTTCAGTGGTGAAGCGAACTCCTCCTTTGTCGGTGGGTCCCTGGTTGAGGTTGGTGACATTGAGGGGGGAGGGGAGGCAGGTGGTGGGGAGCTTGTTTTTGTGAACAAAGCCCCAGTCTATGCAGGAGATATTGGCACTGCTATTGATAAGGGCATGGGTGTCGATGACTTTCAACGTGTGGGAGGGAACGATGACTTCAACAGGGATTTGCATTGTTCTGGGCATTGTAGATACTTTTACGCATTGTATTCTAGGAGAGTCTTGCATTGAGGGAGGTCTCCGATCTAAAAATCCTCTTTAGGGAGGGAGAATTTGACATGACAAACCATGAGGTCGTCATCATCATCACAGGGTTGGAGTCTTGGGAGGTCATCGTCGACCTGTGCAACTCATTTGACTGAAGTCTTGTGAGGTTCCTTTGGATACCTGATACAAGCATCGGCCCTATGGCCTTTCTGCCTGCATCAAAGGCAATGTCCTTCTTTGAAGCATCGCTCCCACTCTTCAGGAGTTAGCTTGGGAGGTCATGGGATGGAGATGGCATCAGGGTCGCGAGCCTTGGATGTGGTAGGGGTGGGTAGCAGGGGTGCGGTGTTGGTTGACGATGGTCTGGGTGTGGTCATTCTGGACTTGGAAGTAAACGGCCTTGGAGTACCAGTCATCAACTGTGGTGGGGATGGTGTCCATGGAGAAGATTCAACGAGAGAGGAGAGGGGGAATGGTGGTGGTGAAGTAGTTGATCAGAATGTTCTGATCAGAGATGCCTGATAAGGCGACATTGTTGTGGAATTCAGCGATGAACTTTGTGAGTTCTGGGCCATAGGATCCAGCTTTCTTGGGTATGAGGTGTTCTGAGTAAAGCCAGTTGATGGCTTGGTTCTTGGTGTCCTGGTGCTCGAAGGCAGCCTTGAACTTGGTGATGAAATCAGCAAATTTGCCAAATGTCTGGTTGTTGATGGCGTCTTGGCAGAAGGTAGTGGCCCATGTGGTGGCTGAGTCCTTCTTCATATACAAGAGGGCGTAGGCGATCTTTTTGTCATCATTGTCATAGACAGCTTTGTTGACAAGGAGATAGGTTTGGATCGAGGAGAGCCAGGGTATGGCTTCAGTGTAAGAGCCATCAAAGGCGTCGGAGGCTCCGAGGCGGAGTTCTGTGGGTTTGGAGGCCATGGTGATCTGGGGGGGATTGGGTGGGGGCAAGGAAAATGTCGGTTGGCGACGGTCTGGGGGTTGGGGATGGGGGAGTGGGAACTCTGGGGATGCTAAGTGTTGCAGAGAGTCGATGGGCAAGTTCTAAGTCCTCAGGTTGTTGAGGGATAATGATGTCTTCGTCAGTGTCATTGGAGGTTTCAGTGGAGGGTTGGTTCATCTGATTCAGATGAGTCAATGGGGTCCCTTTTCAACGCGGGGTCAGGATAGGGTCTAGGGTTTCTGGGGCATTGGTATGAAATGGTGGCTTATTTGAAGATAGCCTTTTCTCGGGGAGATCCTAGACCTTTTGTTATGCTCGACATAGTTGGGGTGTGGCCTACAAGGATTCGGGGGCTTACTGTCACTATACAGCTGATGGGAGTCGAGGGAGTCCAACAAGGGATGTCCTTGGCAGAGGTTCTAAGGAACTGTCGAAGAGACGGGGTTGAAGGGTTCTGAGAACCATCGAGGAGACGGGATCAAAGGGGTCTGGCAAGGGTATTCCTTGGCAGAGGTTCTGGGGACACTGCAAGACTAGTGGTGGGTCAAAGGGGTTCTAAGGAGTGTCCACTCAACAGTAGAATGAGGACTGAGGGACCAAAGACAATCCAAGGTACAAGGTAGATTGTAGGAGGTCTAGGATGAGGATCTACAGTGATGTACCGAGGGTTTATATACACAAGTCAAAGGATTAAGGGTAGGTCAGGGAAGAAGGTGAGTCAGCAAATAGAAAGCGATGGAATTGCGAAGAAGGCTGAGTCACTATGGAACGATGTGATGGCATCAGAAAAGTATCTGTAATACAACTGCAGATGAGTCATGCTAAATATGTAAGTGGTAATCTGGGAAAAGGTCACAGAAAAGAAAAGAGCCCAAGCGGGACTTGAACAGCAGGGTTAAAGCCCCTTTGATATACAATGGTAAGTAAGTGTCAAGAAAAAGGATAAGGGGCCAATGAATCATAACAAGGGAGGGGAAGTGGGGATCCAACAAGGGATCTGAACATTGGGGCATCATTCAGATGGAATGGAACGGCCATGGTGTGAGGAAGAGGAGTGCGAGGAATGGGGGGACTGGTGTGTTGACGAGTCCAAGAAGGAGGAGGTGAATGCATGAGGGATTTGTGAGTGCATAGGACATGCATGTTGGTGATGTCCCAGGGATTGCCTGTGGCAGATGGGACATTGATAGAGAGGGCAGAAAGGACAGCGGTGTCCGAGGTGATGGCATTGGTAACATGCCTCATGATAGTGAGGGTGGTTGGGGGGAAGAGACCAGACTCCTTGATTACTGGCCCAGTAGTCATCGGCACAATCTAGGGCAGTGACTTCTTGGGCAGAGAATGGTTTGAAGGATGTGGATGGGGTGGAGATGTGGTCATTGCCAGTGGTGGCAAGGTTCTGGAGATATCAATTGATGTCGATAATGAAGTTGGTCATGTCCAACTGGTGCATCAGTTGGACAAGATCATGTTCCAGGGTCTGGTGGAGATGATGGATGTGGAGATTGGCCAGTGCTTGAGTAGCAGAGGCAGTGGGGGTGGCAGTGGAGATGGCGATGCAGGAGTTCATCAGGAAAAGATGATACATAAGAATGAAGGGGGAGTGGGGTTCCATATGGGCATCAAGTGCCATGGCAAGACTGGAGTCTAGAAGTTCAGTAGCAATGGCAGCAGCAAGGTCATCATCGAGGGATGTGGGGTGATTAGGTAGGGCAGCAGGGGGTATGGTCAATGGTAGGTAAGTAGGACAGTTTGAGATCTGTTGAGCAAGAGAAATGGGTATTGTAGTGGGAACAAGGGGTTCAGGGTGAGTCCAGCTAAAGCCGGGCCACACAGAGGGGATGCCTTCAGCATCATTGCGAAGGTGTTGGATTAGAGAGTGGAGAGGTATGGGGACAGGTGTGTTGTTGAGTTCGAGAGGGTTGTTGGTGGGAATGGTAGTGGACCAGCCAGCTTCAGTGACATCAGAGGGAATGTCACTGGAAGCAGGTAAGGGTGCAGAGAGGGTGATGGTGATGATTGTGAGGGGTGTGGTTTTGCTGGAGACTGAGGAGATCGAGTGATGATGTTTATAGTTGTTGAGAAGGGGACCAGAGTTCTGTAGGTTTCATTTGGGTTCCCAGGAATCTTCTTCAGCAGTGTACCCTTTCCATCAGATCAGGAAGAAATGGGAATGTTCCATCACTTTCTATCACTGACTCACCTTCTTCCATTGACCTACCCTTAACCATTTGACTTGCATATATAAACCTTCGATACTCAGGTGTATTTGCTATCTTAGACCTCCTGCAATTTACCTAGTATCTTGGAGTTGCTCTCAGATCCCCCAGTCCTCGTCCTACTGCTGAGTGGACACTCCCTCTGAACCCTCCACCTGTCACTAGCCCTGCAATGTCCCCAAGACCTGTTGATCCCTCAGTCCTCAATGGTCTCAAAAACCTCTGCCAAGAAAGACCCTTGAGTGGACCCCCCTTTGATCCAACATTAGCCTTACATCAGCCTTAGCCTCTCTGTCAAGGAATCCCCCTGTCAGACCCTCTTGTCCTTTCAGCTATATAGTGACAGTAAGCCCTCAAACCCCTGCAGGCCTACACTTGATCACGTCAAGCATAACAAAAGATCTAAGATCACCCTTGATTGGCTATCATCACATAAGTCTCTACTATTGCCCACCAATGCCCCAGAAACCCTAGACCCTATCCCAACCTTGCATTGTGAAGGGAAACCATTGACTCATCAGACACCGATGAACCCTCCTCAGAAAACCCCATTGATATTGACAAAGACCTCATTATCCCCCAGCAACCTGAAGACTTAGAACTTGCCCATTGACTCTCTGTGGTGCTTAGCATCCCCAGAGTACCCACCCCACCATCCCCAACCCCAGTCCAATGCCAACCAGCATTTACCCTACCCCCACCCCCAGCACTGGTCACTATGTTGACCAAAACCACTGAACTCTGCCTCAGAGCCCCCGACAACTTTGACAGCTCTTATGCCAAAGCCATGTCCTGGCTATCCACTGTTCAAACCTATCTCATCATAAACAAGGCTGTTTACAATGACAATAACAAGAAAATTGCCTATGCCCTATCATACATGAGAAAGAGCTCGGCTGCCATCTGGGCCTTGACCTTCTGAAAGGAAGTCATCACTGCCAACTCCTTCGGGATGTTCACCAATTTCCTTGTCAAATTCAAAAGTGCTTTTGAGCACCAGGATACCAAGAATCAAGCCATCAACTGGCTTCATTCAAAATGCCTCATCCTCAAGAAAAACAGATCTTACAGTCCCAAACTTACTCAGCACATCACTGAATTTAGAAACAATGTCACCCTCTCAGGCATCACTGATCAGAATGTTCTGATCAACTACTTCACCACTGGCATTCCCCCTCCCCTCTCCTATCATATTCTCTCCATGGACACGGTCCCCACCAAGATCAATGAATGATACTCAAAGGTCGTTTACTTCCAGGTCCAGAATGATCACACCCAGATCATCATTAACCAACACTGCACCCACTTCACTCCAACATATTGGTCTTACCAGACTCCCTCCACCCCTTCCCAGAAAATCCATGACTCTGATGCTATGGACATTGACATGGTCAATGTCCCCAGATCCCCTAAGCTAACTCCTGAGGAGCAGAAGCAATGCTTCAAAGAAGGACACTGCTTATGCTACAGACAGAAAGGCCACTGCACCAATGCTTGTGAAAAATACCCCAAAGAACCTTGTAAGACTTCAGTCAAGTGAGTTGAACAGGTTGACAATGACCTCCTCAAACTCCAGACCTGTGACAATGATGATGACGACATTGTGGTTTGTCACATCCAATTTACCCTTCCCTCCAAGGAGGATTTTTAGAATGGAGATCTCAATTAACGTGGGACTCTCCTAAAATACAACGTGTAACTGTATCTATGCTACCCGGTTCAATGCAAATCCCTGTCCAAGTCATTGTACCCTTGCACACATTGAAAACTGTCGACACTCATGCCCTCATTGATAGTGGTGCTAATATCTCTTGCATTGACTGGGGCTTTGTTCACAAAAACAAGCTCCCCACCATCCAACTCCCCTCTCCCCTCAATGTCACCAATCTCAATCAGGAACATATGGACAAAGAAGGAGTTCGCTTCACCATCAAACTCTTCATTCACATTGAAGGACTTGCTCACAAAGTCCTATTCTATGTCATGGATTGTGGTCAACAAAATCTCATCCTTGATCTCCCATGGTTGAAAGCCATCAATCCCACCATTGACTGATTTGGTCAAACTCTCTCCATCAATGAATCTACTGACCAATCCAAGGAGCTCTATATGCTCCACAAAGTTGACCTGAATCAATATGAAACTCGTTTCCAGCAGTTCAAGCCCTCTCCTCAACCCCCTTGCCATGTCCAAGTAGACTCTGTCTATGATGGACACCTCTACGAATACCTAGACTACAAGATGGAACCACAGTACCTCTACTGTGCTTGTAACAACTATACTGTCAACTGCATCATCTGATGTGGTTATCACTTCATTTCCAAAGGTGATCCCCTCATTGCCAAACTCACAAATTCTACCAAGCTGGCTATGGCAGCCAAAAAAGCCAAACCCAAGGTCACTCTCCCCCCAGAATACTCTGACTTCACCTCTGTCTTCTCGAAAGAAGCCACAGATCATGTATCCTCCTTGTGCCCCTACGATCATGAGATTAACCTCGATGAATCTTTCGCATCCAAGGTCAGAAAGATTTACCCACTGTCCCCAGATAAGCGCAAAGCTACAGAAGCCTTCCTCGATGAAAATCTTGCTTCTGGTAAGATATGCCCCTCAAATTCCCCCCAAGCCTCTCCATTCTTCTTCATCAAAAAGAAGGATGGTGGACTCCATCCATGCCAGGACTACAGGTATCTCAACAAACACACAATTTGCAATACCTACCCCCTCCCCCTAGTCTCCGACATTGTCAACAAACTCTGCGATACCAAGGTCTTCATGAAGTTTGATGTTCGATGGGGCTACAATAATGTCCGAATCAAAGACAGACATCAATGGAAAGCTGCCTTTATTATCCATAAAGGACTCTTCGAACCAACCATAATGTTCTTTGGTCTCACCAACTCCCCTGCCACCTTTCAAAGGTTCATGAATGACTCCTTCCACAATATGATCACCAAAGGATGGCTCATCATCTATATGGATGATCATCTCATCTTCTCCTCCGATGAGAAAACCCACACTGAACGAACCAAGCATGTCCTCCAGTACATGAAGGAACTTGACCTTCATCTGAAACTCGAGAAATGCAACTTTGCCTCCAAAGAAGTTGAATACCTTGGAATGATCATTAAACCTGGTCAACTCGCCATGGACCCCATCAAGCTTGACGGGATTGCATCCTGGCCTACCCCTGAGAAACTCCGTGACATCCGATTCTTCCTTGGTTTCACCAACTTCTACTGATGATTCATCCCCAATTACTCCTCTGTTGCCCATCCCCTCATCGACCTCACCAAAAAAATCACTCCCTGGGCCTGGTCCCCTGAATGCAAGAAGTCCTTTGATCACCTCAAAGAACTCTTTCTTGCCTGCCCAGTCCTCCAGCTTCCCAACCTCTTCACTCCATTTGCTATTGCAATGGACACCTCCAAGTTCATCTCAGACGCTATTCTCTTTCAGACTGATATCAATGGGGATTGGCACCCCTGTTCTCATCTCTCCCAGTCATTCTCACCTGCAGAATGAAACTACAATATCTATGATTGGGAACTCCTCACTATCATGCAAGCCCTGAAATCCTGGTGCCATTATCACCATGGCAGTTCCCACTCAGTCCAAGTCTTTACAGACCACAAGAATCTGACCTACTTCTGGTTAGCACAGACCCTCAACCACCAACAAGCCCTTTGGCTCCTCAATCTCGCAGATTTTGATCTGACCATGATTCATGTCCCTGGTAAACTCCTTGCTGGCCCTAATTCCCTCTTCCGCCACCCCAATCTCATCCCCTTGGATGACACTGACAATGAAGAAGTCACCCTCCTCTCCCTATCCTTATTTGTCAATGTCATTGATGTCATGCTCCAAGAACACATCTCATCTCACTCTAAGACTGACTCCTTCATCCTCAAGGCCCTCCAATCCCTTGACAGAACCATTCCCCTGGCCCTTCGGTCTTACCTGTCCAACTGGCAATACAACAATAGTATCCTTATCTTCCAAGGACGTGTCTACATTCCCCCCAATGAATCTCTCTGGCACTCCATTCTCCAGTGCTGTCATGACCACGAGACTGCTGGTCACCCTGGTTATCTCCTAACTCGTCAGCTCATTGCTGCCGAGTTTTGGTGGCTGGGCCTTGCTCAATATATACAACAGTACATTGAAGGTTGTGCCTTGTGCCAACAACACAAGGCCAACACCCACCCCACTGTTCCTTCCCTCACCCCCATTCGCTCCACCTGCACCCACCCCTTCCAACAGATCTCATGTGATCTGATCACTGACCTCTCTGAATCCTCCAGTTTTGATACTCTCTTGGTCATGATTGACCATGGCCTTACTAAGGGAGTAATTCTCTGCCCTACCAAGAAAACCATCACCACAGAAGGGGTTGCAGCCCTTTTTTTCCACAAAGTCTTCCTTCAATTTGGTCTTTACAACAGAATCATCTCAGATCAAGACCCTCAGTTCGCCTCTGCCTTTGCCAAAGCATTGGGACAAGCTCTCAATTATTCCCTCGCACTCTTCACCACATACCATCCCCAGACTAATGGTGAAACCGAATGAGTTAACCAGGAAGTCGAGACTTACTTCCATATCTTCTGTGGAAGTAACCCCACCACATGGTCCAAACTCATTCCTCATGCTGAGTTCACTCACAATCACCATCCCCACTCTGTCACTGGACAGACTCTGTTCTATCTCATGATGGCATATGAACCCCATGCCCTTCCTTCAGTTATCACTGACTTTCACATCCCTGCCATTGAGAATCACCTCAAATCCCTTGTTGCCACCCACAATGAAGCCCTCGCTGCCCACAAACTTGCTCGCCAAGTCATGGCATTCCAAAACCACTGCTCTTTCACCCCTTTCACCAAGGGATCCAAAGTCTGGCTTGAGGCCAGAAACCTCAAATGCTCCATTGTCAACCCAAATTTCGCCCTGAAATGTGAAGGATCTTTTACCATTGTCAAGGTGCTATCTCTCATCATCTACAAACTGCACCTCCCACAATCGTGGAAAATCCATCCAGTATTCCATGCATCCCTCCTATCACCCTATTGTGAAAACCCCATTCATGGGCTGAACTACCCCTCCCCACCACCTGACCTCATCAATGGACATGAGGAATATGAAATCAAGAAAATCATCCATCATTATGGACCACCGTCCTCCCATTCCTTCCTGATCTGATGGAAAGGATATACCACTGAGGAAGATTCCTGGGAACCTGAACAGAACCTACAGAACTCCAGCTCCCTCCTCAAGGACTATAAACATCACCACTCGATTTCTTCTATCACCAACAACTCAAAACCTCTTGCAATCATGTCCATCACTCTCTCAGCACCCTCTCCCACCTTCAGCGACATTCCCTCCAATGTCACCAAAGCTGGCTGGTCCACTACCACCCCCACCAACAACTCCCTTGAATTCAATGATATACCCATCCTGGTGCCTCCCCCCTCCCTGATCCAATGCCTTCGCAATGATACAGAAGGCACCTCCTCTGCATGGCCTGGCTTTAGCTGGACCCACCCTGAACCTCTTGTCCCCACTACTATACTGATTCCCCTCACCTAATGAATCTCCAACCATCCCACTTGCCTCCCATTGTCCATACCCCCCACTGCTCTACCAAATCACCCCACATCCCTCGATGACAACCTCGCCACTGCCATTACCACTGAACTCCAAGACTCCAGTCTCGCCATGGCACTTGACGCCCACATGGAACCCCACTCCCCCTTCACTCTCATATATCATCTTTTCCTGACAAACTCCTGCATTGCTATCTCCACTGCTATCCTCACTGCCTCTGCTACTCAAGCACTGGCCAATCTCCACATCCATCATCTCCATTAGACCCTAGAACATGACCTTGTCCAACTGATGCACCAGTTGAACATGACCAACTTCATTATCGACATTGATTGATACCTCCAAAACCTTGCCACCACTGGCAATGACCATGTCTCCACCCCATTTGCATCCTCCGAACCACTCTCTACCCAAAAAGTCACTGCCCTAGACCATGCTGATGACTACTGGGCTGGTAACCAAGGAGTGTGATCCCTTCTCCCCAACCACCCTTGCTACCACAAGGTGTGCTATCAATGCCATCACCTTGGGCATTGCTGTCCCCTGTGCCCTCTCTACCAATGCCCCATCTGCCACAGGCAATCCCCAGAACACCCCCAATGTACATGCCTCATGCACCCACAAATCCCACACACATTCATCTCCTCCTCCTCAGACTCGTCTACACACCAGTCTCCCCATTCCTCATGCTCCTCCTCCTCATTCCATGGTCATCCTATCCCATCTTGACAATGCCCCAATGTCCAGATCCCTCATCAGATTCCTACTCCTTCTCCCTCTCTGCCAGCAGCAGATGACTATGAGTTCTTTGTCAGTGCTGAAGCTGACAACAATGAGACCAGGTCTCATCGAGATAACTACTAAGGTTTCATTGCAGTCTCACCCATACAACAGAGATAATGTTACAATTTGTTGGGCTCCTCTTTTTTTTTCTTAAACTTCACTTACCATGTACACCAAAGGACCTTGGCCCTTGCTGTTCAAGCCCCACTTGGGCCCTTTCTTTTACCATTGTCTTTACAATACTGCTTACTTATTTAGCATGACTCATCCACAACTGTATTACCAACACTTATTCAATGCCATCACATCTGCTCCGTAGTGACTCAACTTCTTCATGATTCCATCGCTTTCTATCGCTGACTCACCTTCTTCCATTGACCTACCCTTAACCATTTGACTCATGTATATAAACCTTCAATACTCAGGTGTATTCGCTATCTTAGACCTCCTGCAATTTATCTAATATCTTGGAGTTGCTCTTGGATCCCCCAGTCCTCATCCTACTGCTGAGTGGATGCTCCCTCTGAACCCTCCACCCA
>JBBPMF010001260.1:0-10833 GCA_038090175.1 Austroboletus eburneus
CTACAACGGCCTCGTGGAGTCAGTGATAAGAATGGGATGACACAGTTGCCGAAAGGGGAGGCGAAAGGAGGAGCAGAGGTCCGTGACGAAAACAGTTCTAACAGCACATGGGAAGGGTTATAAAAGAGGAAGAAGAGACGAACAGGGCAAGTCAAGAATAGGAATCTCCATATGTCCATATGGAGCGTAGTCTTCGGGAAATAGAGTCCAGTAGCATTCTGGGGGTAGTCCATCTTCCGATGTCCATTCCAGTAAAGTGTTGAAGAGTTTCGATGGTTCCGGAATTCCGGAACCTTCGGAAACACGGGAAGGTAGTTCGAAAGCATTGGAACTGCGGGAATCAGTTCCAGAACCTTCGGAACTATGAACACTTGTAACAATAGTCAACAAAAGTACTTACTAGAGTCAAGAGGGAAAAACTCTATTGTATCTGTCTAGTCAACAGAAGTTTGTTCTATGTCAATAAATTAACTATATAGTTCCTAAGTAAGGATAATCTATTATATTGATATCCAGGGTTAAATCTACTTCTATTCAGCTGATTATATCTGAATGGCAGATTACTCTGATATTACCATATGAAGTTCATCCATATATCTGGTGTTCAAACACACTAAAGTTTCTCCATAGGATACCAGACTTACTCAGAAATAACTCTCATATGTTGCCTTTCAGAAGATTCTGTGGACCACAGATCACTTTAACAAAAATAGTGGTCAGTTTGTCATGTTACTCTTGTGGGTAAAGGGGCAATTGTATTTGGGTATTTTTTTCTCATTATTCTCTCTCAAAGTTCTGAAGAGTCTTAGATAATCAAGAATGACATCATGGTGTCCTTGTTTAATAGAATGAAAATCTAAATAAAAGGCTTTTAGATTGTCATTTGCAGAGATGTAATAAAAGGCTATTATAGTCTATCAATTATGAAATTATGTTTAATTTTGTCAGACAGTAGCATTTACTTGAATGGTAATATATGAGAACAACAAAAAGGACAAGGATGAGAAGGAAAATGATGGGAAATTTTTTCGTGACACATACCTGCTGGTTCATTAAGCTAATCTATAAATGATAAAGATTTCTAGACCTGGCCACCAGCTCAAACAACTGGTGATGACAAAGTATTAAAGAGTGCAAAATGTAACTTAAGATTGACCCAACCTGACCTAACTGAGAAAAAAAAAACCCCCCATCCTAGATGAGATAGTATGCTGCTGATTGTAATAGGTACCAAATCCTGTGGAAGTTTTTTGTGTTATGAAAATCTAAGCTAATCTGAAACCTAAAGAAAGGACAATGGCCTGCATGAATATGTTGCTAGTTATTGGATTGCAGGCAACTAAATGGCCAGACATCATTATTTAACATAACACTACTCTAATTGATTACAATTCAAAAAATAAGGGCTAAGCAAAGAATTCCAGATTAAAGATTTCCACCAAAGCACAGAACTACAGCAAGAATTTCATGATACTACCTGACTGCCTTGTTCTCTATTGCAGCCCAGAGCTGAAACCCAAAGAGGCTTTTCAATATTCTCTCTAATCTCCAGGTCCTGAATAATTTGCCTATTTAGTTCAGGCACATGCCATAAGCTGAAGATAACCTTGAAGATGAAGTTTGGGTACTCACACTATGCTATTTGATCACCCAAATGACATATACAATTCCATGGCCTGAAAATAATAATAGAAGATAAAATGACAGAGCAGGTTTGTATCTGTTAAGACCAGGTCAGACTTGGCAGATGAACTTCGAAGAAGCTCTGAGAATTCTGGAGTTGTCTTGATGAAAGGGAAACTGAGTGGAACTTTGACTTCAATGACTTGGAGCAGAGCACTGCATCCTTATTGAATTGTTGGTGAATTCAGATTTCAGAGAAGCAGAAATTAAAAAGAAGCATGAGAGGAGACAGAGAATGTCTAATTAACTTGTCTAAGTTGATTAGTTAAAGTACAAGCAATACTAGAAAACTATATATATGGAGTTTGAAGACAGTAAACAAAAGGCTACAATAAAAAATGTAAATAAGTGTAGCCAGAGAAATAGAGATGGAAAGGAAACATAACCAGAGTTGTGCAAACATATGATCAGAGAAATCTAAAAGGTAAAACTAAGACATAAGAAGAACAAAGTATAACATAACTAGAATGTACAAAAACTGAAGAAATGGAGAAACAGAAAAGCAGAGAAGCATAAAAGTGAAGAAACAGGAAAGTAGAGAAGTGAAGAAGTGGAGGAACAGAGGGTCAAAGAAGGCTAGCATTAGAGATATGACAGTATTCCAGAGCATAGAATTGATGGCACAAAAACTCATGAAATTTGAACATGTCTGTGAGAATGCCTTAGAGTTTAGGAGGGACTGACAAAGCAAAGCCAGTGGTCAAAAGAGATAGAGATGACCATTGGGGAAAGCTATCTGCCCAATACTGGTTTTGCCATTGAGGCTCATCAGATCACAGCTTTCTGTTGATGAAAAAGAGATATATGCACAGTGGAATTTATATACATGAACAGTTCTATTGGTCCATGCATGATGACAAGAGTAAAAACCAGTTGAAGGAGCAAGAAGGGGGATTCCCTAGTTGCCCAGACCAGAGATAAGGGAGAAGGGACCAATAGGCTCACTTCTAAGAGAAACTCTGTAAAGATCAAGGTGCTAGAAAAAAGCTAGAAGCTAACCAAGCAAAAGCTAAGCTAGAAATGAGTATGCTAAAGGGAGTCAAGAAGAATGTCCCTAGGTCAATGGTTATCAGTAAGTCATTTTTGGGCATGATTCCTGAACCACACTCACTGGCCTCTATATCCATGCTAATATCTGCCACTGTTTGAACATCTTCCACAGTATTTCTCAGAATACATGAGGACACCAACTAGCTCAATGCCAAATAATTGGCATTAATGAGGAGTTTCTGTGGAATTCTTAATGAAGGAAAACAACAGGTTTATATATATATTATTTTAAAATAAGAACATCCAGACTGGTATGGAATTTATTTGATCTATATCACTTGCCAAACTCTGAGTAAGAATATGTGGATGAACTCAGTTAAAAATAGATGAAATGTTATACTTATACATTTATTTATTCACAGTATTAGTTACTATATACTTGTCAAAAAAAAACCCACAAAAAAACAAAGAAAGAAAAACAAATTTCTATGAGTTTTTGTCTTTGTCTGTCTCCTCTTTTGATGTCAGCTTGTGGTGGCAATTCATGCAAGTCTTGTGAATGTACCATGTGTCATGGACTGTGACTTTTTGGTTCATTGTCTGAACCCATTGAAATTTCATTATTATGAGCACACTATAGCCAAACAAAAACATGTTAATTTAGCTACATATGTAACTATTAATATGTAGTAAAAATTTTGTATCATTGAAATATAAATTACATTTAATAGCTTTGATCAATGTTACAAAGGTGTCTTTGAGATCCAAAGTTGCAAGATAATGATGGCAGAATACATCAAACACTATACTGTTCAACTTGAAGAATTTTTTTTCACATCTGCCAACCTTTGCATGACTGATTTCCAATGGCACCTTCTACATATCATGGTGATTTTTTCTTCAGAATCTGATGTTGAAGTCAAATTTGTTTGACCTGCAGCTCACTGTACCACAGGATGTAAATATAAACTCTGGCAGTTGGTGAGACTCAATTCACCTGCACTCAATGCCCTTCCCCTGCTCCCTGAAAATCATGATAATTATGTGAGACTTCAAAAGCTTCAGATTCTTTCTGACAGCATGATATATATATGGCCTTTCATAAGCCTCTGATCTTATCCATGCTGATCACCTCAATGATGTTGCTGATGATGCATTTGATTTGTTGTGTGATTGTTGCAAGACCTCCAAATCCAATCATGAAGTTGAATATGTATATCTCTGTCACCATACTTTCAGAACAATAAATAAAATAAAACTTACAATTCCACAAGCCACTTTAGGTCTTTGAATGCTTTGTTGACTTGAACTGCTGGCTTACAGCTTGCCAGAAAAACCCTCTTCACCCATCTCAGAAAATCACAGCATTTTCATTCCAATTTGACTATTTTTAATGCTGCAGAGTACTATAGGCAATGTCAGACACCTGTTTCATCTTGCTCAAGTGATCTTGCTTATAGAAATTCCTCAAGATATTACTTGCCCTGGCCACTTATGATATCTTGAATCCCCCTGCCCACTGCAGATAGCCAGTGTGCATGTCCACATGAGTATCAAGGATGATGAACATATTTGCCAGGATATCATACACAATGGACTCTTCAAGGAATCAGACCCCAGGCTCCATATTCCTCAGGGTGGTGTTCTACCCACTGTTCCTTAGTTTGGCATATAAAAGCTTGAGCTACAATGAATCTAACATATTAAAGCTTAACACTATGAATAGGTTTGAGTAAGGGAACCACTTATATCTTTTTGGTGATGCCTGATAATAGTACCTGAATTCCAATTTGAGCAACTCTCTCAGAAATGTTTCCCATATCATATAAAGAGCTACATTAATGAGTAGAAGTGGCCAGGCAAGCTTTGCTCATTTCCTCCCTCCATATCTGAGAAATGTGTACTTGAATTTGATCAGAGATATTGAAGTAGAAGAGCTCTAGACATGGCAGGTAATCCATGAATAGAGCTCACACTGTGGTTCCTCTCATACAAACTGCAAGAGTTTCACTATAAGGTTTTTTCTTTGCTGTTATCCTTAGGCATCATAGGTAGCTACATATACAAGCATAGTTAAGAGTGTAATTATCAAATATAATACATTCTTCCACTTTGTTCTTTGCTTCTACTATCATGTTCTTCCAGGTGTTGCTTGAGTGCTCAGGTGTTATTCTCCTTCACAGTTTCACATGATGCCTCAGTTGAAAACATAAAGTATATTCTATCATCCACATTGTCTGACATGGAAACTCTACCAGTATGCAAACATCTTCTCTTTGCATATTTGCTATATAGCATATCTTCATCAAACAGCAAACCAGAAAAGAAAATCATACTTTGACTGGGCATGAAGTGCAAATGCACTGATAAAGCATCTCAGCTGCTATCTTTAAATGCTGAAGAAACTACTCCACTTGAAGTCATGAAATGCTACTATAACTTATGTGGCAATCACATGAGCAATCAGCTCAACAAGTGCATTGAGTGTGGCTGCTACATATGCAAGCAGAATCACAGAGCTGGTGCAGCCTATATTTGAATGGGAATACTCAATCACACAAAGCTGTTTCTGTGCATTTTTTGCAAACCAAAGCATTGAAAGAATACAAATGAAAAGGATCACTCAAAAAGATTAGATAGATGCCCTTTAATAAGTGCAGTTTCATACTTCAATCACTTCACAGTTTAAACATTTTGTCAGTATGGTTTTTCAGGCCATGGGAGCTGTAGATGGTTGAAGCTTGCCTGGCCAATGTTCTCAGCATCATTTACACTTCTATCACTTTTGGACAAGTACTATATGTGCAGAAATTGGTGCAACTTGACATGGAAATGCAATACTCACATTTTCTAGATAATGTAAATCATTTTGACTACTTAAAAAACATAACACATTACTTATCACCATCTCCTTTTAGCTTTTTTTGGCTGCAATCCAGCCTAAGGAAGGCTCACAGCAAAAAGGGTGTCAAACTAAGGAAAGAAGCAGTAATCTTTATTGAAAACTCCATCAAGTCAAATGTGCTATGCAACACCTTCATGCTCATTGACATTTATTATAATGCGTTCTCAGAAAAACTACACTGGGAAAGTGAATATGATCTCAATGAGCAAATCCTACCCTCTGCATTGGTCAAATCCATTCTCACTAAGAATCTTCATAAAATAAAGACTGCATTATTGCAAGCTTGTCAAACCCTGCAACTCACATCCTCCACAGAGTGGTACAACAATTTTCCATATTTGAGGAGGAATTGGAGAAAACTCTTCCTCTCTATCTGTGTATCAATGATGCTGGTGTGGTAGTCATTTGATGACATGGAAAAGCTCATTGAAGAGTAAGTGGTTTTCATAAATCTCATCTTACTATTTGACCCACATTAATAATTATTGACATTTTTGACTTTGTCAGGAAGTTCAGTGGGTTGTTCACTTTTTCAACTCAAGTCAAAGGTACCCTTAGCCAGCTCATCAAGCACATAGGCATGGATAAGATCACCAGAATTTGACACATGATGATGTCAGTCATTGAACATAACATTTATCTGCTTAACATAAACAATAACATCTTGATTTATTGAGAATATGATGCCAATGATGTTTTTTTGAGGAAACTCTCATTGCATAGCCCTTCCATAAGGCCTTGGGGAGTAGAGTTCCACTCCTGTGATATCCCAGGTTGCTTTCATATATTTCTTGACTTCTTTATTTGATGAAATAACTATAATGATAATCAAGTGCAGAGCTTGTGGGTAGAAATTGGCTTCACTAAAGGAGGATCAGTTGAAGGAGCATGTTTTCCATGTTTGAGGCACCATGTCCAATGTGTTCTGGCATAGCTACCCCTCTTCTGAAGGATCAAGAATGTATTTGTATAAACTACCACAGAAAAAATGCCCAGAAAAAAAAAAAAAAAAAACAGTTTATAGATCTTGAAGATCAATTTTGTCTGCAAGTAAATATGCTTAAGATTGATAGAGTGCAAAGAAAAGTATGTTCAAATGTGTGAAAAAGCAGAACCACAAAAGCAAACAAAATAAATGATGTGGAAGCAAGAAAAATGTTGAAAGTATCAAACATGAAACATGAAAGAAATAGGAATGGAGAATCCCATAGAAGCACAAATGGATGCAAAGTAAGGTAATAAGCCTAGCATAAGTTAGAGCTAACAGAACATGGGTTATAGTAGCACATGGAGGAGTCAGCACCTTTTTGAGTGGAGGAGATTTTGGAAGCAGAGAACTACATTGAACAGGAAGAAGTGCATGAGGCAATTTTTGAAATGGTTGCAAGACAGCAAGAAATCTTGGAGAGGTTCCATCAAATGACAGTAAAGGTAGTAAAGCTATCAACTATGAATATGAGAGGAAACCAAGAGACAAGTAATAGGATGATTAAGCAGGCAGACTCAAATTGACATCAATAAGAAGATGAAGCACATGTCAAATGACTCCAACCTGGCATGGGAAATAACAATGCATTATTTAAATCTTTTCCTTCTGATTTCTGAGAAACAAGAATTGCATGCAGGGTTGCCTATGATAGCTACAGATCCAAGTTATGTGTTCAAAATAGATCTAAATTGGTCACAAAAGAAGTAGAGGGCACATTATGCTGAAATAGGATTTGACATCAGAGGGCAGATGCTCTATATAGAAATATACCATCAAGAGGAAATATGGCTGGTGATGGCACCAAAGGCAATTATATAAGAAAATGATGAGAACAATGCTAGAAGATGCTGCAATAGAGCAAAGACAGGTGATAGCACTGTTATATCCCAGATTTCAATGTTCCCTGCAGTCAACTCTGAGGTTATCTGATCACCTCCAGTCCTGTCACTCCAGAGTTATTATTTCTTATCACTAAGTCTCCTCCAATCTTTTGCTATGTTCTTCATATCTGTTCCTCTATTTATTCCCTGTATGTTATTTATTCCCTGTATGTTATACTTTCCTATGTGTTACAATTTCCTCCACTGAAGGGGATAGGGACTACTCTTTTGTTTCCTCTATGGTCTTTGCGTCTATGTCCTCTCTTGAAGAGAGCGACTATTTCTCTTTTCTTTCTGAAAGCCGAAGCGGAACACATCATTCCTGATCCTAATCCTTACACCGCCCGTTCCACTGATGTGTTCCGCTGATGTGTTCCGTTACCCTGCCTTTGTCTTTGATGGACACAGTCTTCTCCACAGCCTACCTCTCTTTCGGGGCGAGTACTTCCCACAACATCCCAGTATTTAGACCGAGTGCCATGTACCATATTCTCTAGCTTATTCTACATTATCCTACATGGTTACGAGCCCCCCTTAGTGCTGAAAGATTGCCTAAGAGACCCCCGGACTTCTATTGGACCTTGTGTCGCCACTGAGGACACACTGAGCAAGGGACTTGTACCACATACAACATCCAACGTTGCGCCAATAATCAAAAGCGTAACACTATGCTTCCTTGTTCTCTATTTAGTTAGTCTCCATTCTACACTGTAGTACTTGAACAAGGAGCACAGCTCTGGCTATGTAACTTGCCAGCACAGCAGCAGTCCTTTGTATTCTCTGTTTCATGACTCTAGCTTTCCTTTCTTCAGAACATCAACCTCCATATATAAACCCATGTACCCTTAACTTACACCTCAGTTTGAATATGTTACACTCAACATAGTCAAGCATATGCCAGCAGAAGATTGAGAACTTACTGTCACTATACAGCAGACAGGAACAAGGGCCTGACAAGGGAGTTTCTGGACAGGAGTTCTAGGAACCATCATAGGACTAATGACAGGTTGAAAAGGGTCCATTCAAGGGTCTTTGACAGAAGTTCTGAGAACCATTGAGAATCATGAAATCAATGAATCTAGGGATGTTACAGGACTAGCAATAGATTGAGGATATGAAGAGAGTGTGCATTCAACAGTAGAAAGAGAACTAAGGGACTGAGGGCACCCAAGATACTAGGTAGATTGCAGAAGGTCAAAGATAGTGAATACAACTGAGTATTGAAGATTTATATACACAAGTCAAAAAATGGTTAAGGGTAGGCAAAAGGAAGAAAGTGAGTTAGTGATAGAAAGCAATGGAATCACAAAGAAGCTGGAGTCACTATGAACAGATGCAATGGCATTGGATAAACATTGGTAATACAGCTGTGAATGAGTCACACTAAATCACATGTAACAAAACTGCAGAAGATGTTTCTATCCCTGGGCTTGTTGAGAAAGCATCAAATTTGACCCAAAGTAAGCAACATGTCCTAATTTTTTTATACTTAACTCAATGATATCAGTGATAAATACTGCAGTGTTAGCTTTTCAGAAAAAATAAGATGCAGTTAATTCTATGCTACATACATACATGTACAAAGTTGAAAAACCATGCAGTGCTTCTTGAAATCATGAATATTGCTTCTGTCATATTTCTTGTCATCTGACAAGTATATGCCAAAGTGGTGTTTCAATTTTAACCACTAAAGCCAAAGTGCATCTACTGCACAAGCTATGACATGCCTGCTGGCACTAGCAATGATCAGCCATCAACAACAATGACTCATATCTATATACCTGGGATTTTAACTATGTGTTCTGAATCGAACTTGCTGTTAAGAGCTATCAAAATGGGGTCTACAAGATCATCAGTATGGCTGCAAAGCTCACCATTGATCAATTCTGTTATGATTTGCTGGGCCCCCTCTTTTCTTTTCCTTATATTTACTCATCATATACTCCAAAGAACCTTGACTCTTGCTGTTTGAGCCCTGCTTGGGTCCTTTTCTTTTACCATTGCTTTTTCATTATCACTTACTTATTTAGCATGACTCATCCACAGTTATATTACCAACCTTTATCTAATGCCATCACATCTGCTTCATAGTGACTTCAGCTTCTTTGTGATTCCATCATTTTTATTGCTGACTCACTTTCTTCTTTTACCTACTCTTAACCATTTGGCTTGCATATATAAATCCTCAATACTCTGATGTATTTGCTATCTTAGACCTCCTGCAATCGACCTAGTATCTTGGTAATCCTTAGTTTCTCAGTTCTTATCCTACTGTTGAGTAGATGCTTCTTCATACCCTCGATCTGTCACTAGTCCTGTGACGACCCTAGACCCATTGATCTTTCAATTCTCAATGGTCTTCAGAATCTCTGCCAAGGAAGACCCTTGAGTAGACCTCCCTTCAATCTGTTGTTAGTCCTATAATAGCTCTAGCCTTCCTGTCAAGAAATCCTCTTGTTAGGCCCCCTTGTCCTATCTGCTGTATAGCAACAGTAAGCCCTCAACCTCTGCAGGCCTATACTTGACTATGTTGAGTGTAACAAATTCCACTTCCACATCAACTTCTATCCCCATTACAACATCTAAGTACTTTACTCAAGATTCATATCAAACTTGATACAAAAATATTACAGCTGTTTCCATAAGTATGTGGAAAACAGATCTCAAAAAGTTGTGCCTCAAAGATGGCTAGGTGAGGATTCCATATGCAGCTGAATGGAACAGCTGTGAAGTAATGTAACATATACATACTACTGTGCTACACTATCATGTCTAACTTCAAGAACATTAGAGAGGTATGTAGTATGTCTTTGCTGTCATCCTTGCTGTTTATTCTACACTAAAGCAGTCATTCAAGAGTCAAATAGCTGTCAAGAAACAAAGAAGTTCATAAAGATCAAGGAATTGCTTTTTGCAATTAATAAGAGCAACTATGTTGAATTCATAGAGAATATTCTAGAGAAGCATAAAAAACTCAGTATAATGTCACCAGCAAGCAGTGGTTCTCATTCAAGTTCACTGCTTCAAAGACAAAGAGATGCACCATGCCAGGTTTCATTTTTTGAAATTTTTATGAAATTTAGTTTAGCCAGCATGCAAGTGATGCAATGGATGTAGACAATGACTCAGACTATAGAGAGATGGTACAAAAGATACTGGATACTATATATTCTGATGCTGCAATGAAAATTTTATTGGCATGAAGCATATTAAAAAGTTGCCATCAAATCAAGTAGACAGTGATTTAGAGAATGAAAAAATACTATTAGATAGTGATCAGGTATTCATTTTGCTTCAAATCATTCTGTCCTAATGGTCTCCTTTACCTTATGTAATATGCCCTTGTCCAGTTCCATTGTCTCTAATTTATGAGGGGAGTAGAGCAG
>JBBPMF010001261.1:0-10823 GCA_038090175.1 Austroboletus eburneus
GAGACCCCCAGACTTCTATTGGACCTTGTGTCGCCACTGAGGACACACTGAGCAAGGGACTTGTACCACATACAACGTCCAACGTTACGCCAATAACCAAAAAGCGTAACATGTTTGGCTGTTTTCTGGTTCATCCCTAGAAGTATATTGTTTTGTTGAACATCTGATGGCTTGTTTAGACATGAACTACAATTAAGGACCTTGATGATGGTCCATTCTGCAGGACTTACCTGTGTGTATCACTTTGGCTTCCGAATGGAGAAAGTCGAGGCTGAGTAGGAGATGCTTGATGACAGCCTTTAGGAAGTAGGCAGTTAATGCTCGGTCAGGAAATATGTTCCTAAACTTCCCGATAGATATGGATAGAGGTGAATGCGTGACGCATTGAAATAAACCATTCTTGGTGTCGAGTTTAAATTCACCAAGCATCCGGTGTTACAAGTGTCCATGATTCCGAGGGTTCTGGAACTAATTCCCACTGTTCCGACACTTCCGAAGTACCTTCCCATGGTTCCAAAGGTTCCGGAATTCCGGAACCATCAGAACTCTTCAACACTCTACCAGAATGGAATCTGGAAGATGGACTACCTCCCGAATGCTACTGGACTCTCTTTCCTGAAGACTATGCTCCATATGGTCATATGGAGATCCCCATTCTTGAATTACCCTGTTCGTCTCTTCTTCCCCTTTTGTAACTCTGGCCATATGTCTTTAGAACTGTTTTTGTCACAGACCTTCACTCCTCCTTTCACCCCTTCTTTTGGCGACTATGTTATCCCATTCCTACCACTGACTCCACAAGGCCATTGTAGCATATCATGTGTCCTGTCCATTGTCTTTCCATTCCAAGATGGTTCCAGACTGTATAAGTAGCTAATAGTTATCATGTATATTCCCCAGCTAGATCTGCGCAATTATACGCAGTGTTTAGTCTTCTTCCTGCCTGAGTCTGGAGTCTCAGCAGAGAACCCCTTCAGAATTCTATAGGATGTTGTGTCGCCTTTGAGGACACACTGAGACTGGACATTGTGCAAGCATAACATCCGGCGAACAAGCAATGAGCCAGGATGGATTGTCTTCAATGTCCTTGTTATGTGTCGGCGTAGACCCGAGGGACGATGGACATTAACATCGCTATTCAGCTGACGTGGCAAGGGTTTGATAAAGGGATGTCCTTTATCCTCAGCCTCAATGGTATGTCGTGAGCTGTTGACCTGGTCAATGTATGTCGCAACTCAGGGACAAGGGGACCGCGTGATTATGCGGTGACAAGGGTACAAAGGGAGCGCCTACTCAACAGTAAGGCAAGGACTGGAGGACCCAAGGAGAATCGATGATCAAGGTAGATTTGGGTAGGTCTAACTTGGGGAGTACATCGAGGGTATCGAGGGGTTTATATATGTGAGTGAAGGATGAATAAAGCGGAGCATAAAAGGGGTGACTTGACTAATAGAAAGCGATGGAATCGCGAAGAAGGGGAAACGAGTCAGAGATAAATGGTACTGATACAACTGCGGATACTGCGGATGAGTCACGCTAAATAAGTAAGCAACAATAGGAAAAAGGGGAAATAAAGTGGCTCAGGCGGGACTCGAACGGCGAGAGCAATGTCTGTTGGGAGAACTATAGTAAGGATAAGGGAAAGAGGATAGGGGTATACATGAGTTGTAACAGTCCTCAAGTGTCTTAAAACTTTAAGCTCACCCTTGAGTGCTTTGGGAGTGCCAATCTTCAGTGCAATGTGTTTATGACCCCTTGATTCATGAGTGAGCTGTGCAAGAGATCACAGAGAGCAGCATACAACAAATCCTGACATAACCAGTCAGTACTGTATGTGCCATATCCAAGCTTTCCAATGACCTGGTATCATGATTTGAATATCTCCCCTATGCGAACCGGATAGAATTCCTCTGGCTGGTACCACTTCCACTTTTCCTCCTTGACCAGGTGCGAACTCCCAATTGTCAGGATTCTTTATTTTACTTATCTTCTTCGCTTTCACATGACACTTACCCATGCTCACACGTGACTTCATGACTCATTCCATATCACGTGGTGACAGTCATTCTATGATGTTCCATTCCTTTCCACAACTGCTTACACATGTATCTTAGATGGTTCTGTGCCTGCCCTACATAGTGGTACATGCACCTAGACCCCATGTATATAAGGCGGGGTATCATCATAGGATACCCCCATCTTTGGTTTATTCATTGTTTTACCAAGTAACTCAAAGGGCAACCTAAGGGCCTTTCTAGAAGTCCTGATATAAAACCGAAGATCACCCTCCTTATCTTGCCCGCTGTCTATGTCGCTCAAACCTTGCGCTTCACGTTGTCAACGCCTCGTTGACAACCTCCCTTTCCTTCCCGACACCGACATTTGCTGTGTCGCTCGCACTTGCTGTTGTATTATGCCAGCCCATACCTCATTGCCACCCAACCTTCCTGCTTCATGTCATGCCCTTGGGCTGTCTGAGTCACTGAGTAATCACACTGGCAGCCAAGAGAAATCATCGCTGTACAAATCGATGGCAAGCAATCATTGCACTCCCATCACCGGCATTAATGGTTTATGCCAGGCATATCTACTGAGCCATTGAGAAAGTCCTTGCTCTCTTTTTCCTACAGCTTAGCTTGATACGGAAAATTGTACTCTGGATTTACTCCAATCCACCCTGGACCTGGTCCGCTCTACCTGCACACTCTTAGAAGGACTTGTGCTTGTTTTCATCCTCACCTATCTCCAACTTGCATATTGCACTCTTGCTGTCAAGCCCGTTGCCTTAGTGCCAGAGCCATAGCCACCCCTTCCTCACCAACCTCTGCACTCCATGACAGACGCAGAGGACTCCAACGAAACTATTTACGAACCATCGCTGCATTCAGATGACGACAGCGCCCCCTCACTACCCAATCAATACATCCTTGCTGCCCTCTCTTCTATTGCTCTCACGCCCTCCCCCAGGCATCTTGGACCCAGTTATCCAGTCACATCGACTTGGCGTAATCGAGCATGTACGACTACAGATCCTGTTGATGCCTCATCCGACTCCGACTTCTAGTAATCCAACACCATGGCATGATCCTTGGAAAGACATCGAGCTACTTGTGATCCCGTGCATGTACGCCTAATACCCAAGCGCATTATCCACTCCAATCCCAATCCCCTCATCCCGCATAAGTGCTTGCGACTGGGTAACCACCAGGTAGTACACAAAACTGTCCCTTCTTTTCAGAGGCCAACGAAAAGGAAAAGGAAGAGTGGAAGAAAAGAGTAGATAAGTTTTTACAGTTTTTTTTCAAATTTTACCCATCATTTCGGATGAACCTGTACCCTGACACAACCCCAGGGTTCCACACCAACCCCCACACCTACCTCCTGGAGACCGAACCACTCCAGCTTCATATCCTTATCCACCACCAAACATTAGTCATGCTTCCTCCCACAGCAACACAAGGCCAACAATGGCATCCAACCCCTCTACCTCCAATCCCGCACTTTCTCCTCTCCAGTCTTGGCCCATGGCTGGGACCTTCGAGGAGTTCCAACAACAATACGCTGCGTATGTACAACATGTGGCCCAACACAGAGTGCATACCGCCGCGCCTCCAGCCGTACCAAGCCTCCCTCCAAAAAAGAAAAGAAGCAAGGCGCCCGAAGTAGAAGACGAACCAAAAGAGGTCAAACTCAGCAAGTCCTATATCGAGAAACTGCCACCATTCTCCAGGAAACTGGAGGATTATCCAAAATGGAAGGCCAAATTCTGGCTATACCTTCTCAGCTTTGACAGACCAGTCAACGATGCCGAAGAAATCAAGATGTTTTTGGGATTCTGTACCGAAGGACCGGTGGAGGAATTCGCCACACTACTCATCGAGAAAGATCTTGATTACGACAATTACACTGCACGAGGATTTTTTCAAACCTTTGTGGACCCCTACTTCAAGCCCATCTATGAGTCAGCATGTGCCGAAATGGAGCTTCTCAACCTGAAGCAAGAATCCATGATGATCGAAGAATTTCTCACCAAACAACAAAACCTGATCACTCGTACTGAGTGGTCTGAAATCACAAACAGCTGACAACTTGTCCACCTACTCTGAACAAATGCGCGCAACAGCATCATTGAACAAGTCAAGCGCTCAAGCCTCAAAATGACCATGACTTACATCAGCAGCTACTCTGAGTGGATGAAGCATCTTATCGCCACTGGACATCTGCTATCCGAGATCGCTGAACGCAAGCACAGTAACCCCTCCGATGCACCGAAACCATGCGTCAAATTTCCTACCCGATTCATTGAGCCTCACACCACAACCCCAGAGACCACTGGTACCTTCGGTGGCCAAGGCGCTCCCATGGACCTGTCCAAGGCAAGAGCAACTGGAACTTGCTTCCAGTGTGCCAAGGAAGGCAAGATGTCCCCATGGCCCTGTGTGGCCCACCCTCAAAAGAGCTCTGGCTTGAAGAATATCAAAGTCTGTGGACTTGATGTCGAGTACTCCACACTAGAAGAACTGGAGGCCGCTGTCAGAGAAGCCGACGAAATGGATTTTGTGGAAGAGGACAAGGAATGAGATCCCCTTGCCCTCAAGGTATGTCCATTAGAAAAATCGCCTGTAAATCATGTAGAAAATCAGTGAGGAGCAATCCAGGCTTAAGGCCAAAGGATGGCATGGTGGGGCCAATAAAACCCATGCTTAATTCTCCTCTTGCATCCACTAACAGGTTTTCTCTTCTGGACATAGATGAGATCTCAACCAAGTCCTCAAAAGACTCGACCCCTTTCGCGACACCAGTTCAGCCAAAGACTGATGAACACCCGAAGAAACTGTTGGCTAAGCAACAGCCAAATGTACCTTCACTCCTTCTGAGCATTACAGCCTCTATCCCATCTGGGGGACATGCAATCAAGAGACAGAACAATCGGATTACTAGTGGTCAAGTAGCTCCATCCTTTCAGGAGTGAAAAATATCAATCCTTACAAAGGACGATCATTCCTGGATGGAAACCATTAAGCCTTGGTCCCCGCAATGGATCAAGCAAGTCGCCAATATCACCCCCGACGATCATCTGGAACGCCATCTCTGGGCTTTCGTCCATGACTCAAGGCGATCTGAGGTCGACACTGAGCTAATCGCACACCTCCGGAATGCATCTCATGATGCTGCAGAGTTTATGCTGCTCAAACTCTTGCAGAAACCACATTACGTCAACAAGAAGCCTTTGCCAAATGCATTCGAGGTCCCGATCACCATCGCTACCCCTAGCAGTGATACCATCCCCATCCCAGCCCTCATTGACTCAGGATGCATGGCATCAGCAATCGACCGATGCTTCGTCGAAACACACCAATTACAACAGGAGGCCATGCCCAGGCCCATACCCGTCTATAATGCCAATGGAACAAAAAACGAAAACGGATCAATAACGCACTTTGTCAATCTAGAGATCAAGATCGACGATCATGTATCAAAAATTCCATTCTCGGTAACCACCCTGTCGTTGCAAGCCATCTTCTTAGGCTTTGACTGGTTACAGCAATACAACCCCTGTATAAATTGGCAGGAAAAGACAATGACGTTCCCCGAGACTCATCTGTTGTGGCAGCATGACAAGCTCGAACCTGACTGTTACGCGTGTGCAATGTCCAGTCTCAGTGTGTCCTCAAAGGCGACACAACGTCCTATAGAAATCCTAGGGGTTCTCTGCTGAAACTCCAGACTCAGGCAGGAATGAGACTAAACACTGTGTATAATTGCACAGATCTAGCTGGGGAATGTACATGGCAACTATGGGTTACTTATACAGTCCGGAACCATCTCGGAACGGAAGAATGAATGGTTGGGACACATGGTATGCTACAACGGCCTCATGGAGTCAGTGATAAGAATGGGATGACACAGTCACCAAAAGGAGAGGCGAAAGGAGGAGCGGAGGTCCATGACAAAAACAGTTCTAACAGCACATGGCAAGAGTTACAAAAGGGGAAGAAGAGACGAACAGGGTGAGTCAAGAATAGGAATCTCCATATGTCCATATGGAGCATAGTCTTCGGGAAACAGAGTCCAGTAGCATTCTGGGGGTAGTCCGTCTTCCGGTGTCCATTCTGGTAAAGTGTTGAAGAGTTCCGATGGTTCCGGAATTCTGGAATCTTCGGAAGCGCGGGAAGGTAGTTCGGAAGCGTCAGAACCACGGGAATCAGTTCCGGAACCTTCGGAATTGTGGACACTTGTAACACTGACAATCGACTATTCCAAGTTGAAAACAAATACATCACCACGCTCGCAACCGACCTTGCAGCCACCGCTAATAAAACCAAGCAAGACAAAACCTTCGAAGACGTGGTCCCCAGCCACTACCACAAATTCAAGGACGTCTTTGCAAAAGAAAACTTCGATGAGCTCCCTCCATGAAGGCAATGGGACCACACCATCGAGTTGAAACCCGGCAAACACAAGATCAATTGTAAAACCTACCCCCTGTCTCTCAAGGAGCAGGAGGAACTGGATGCATTCCTTGAGGAAAACTTATCAACTGGAAGGATCCGCCCCTCCAAATCTCCTTTCGCATCCCCCTTCTTCTTCGTCAAAAAGAAGGATGGCAAACTTCATCCCATACAAGACTACTGACAACTCAACGACATAACCATTAAAAACTGATATCCTCTCCCACTCATCGAGGAAATCATGCAGAAACTACACAAAGCCAAGTACTTCTCGAAAATGGACATTCATTGGGGCTACAACAATGTATGGATGAAGGAAGGAGACGAATGGAAGGCAGTGTTTAGGACAAACAGAGGTTTATTCGAACCCCTTGTCATGTTCTTCAGGCTTACCAACAGCCCAGCAACCTTCCAAACAATGATGAATCACCTACTTCGTGACCTCATCAATCGCGAGGTAGTTATCGTATACATGGACGACATACTCGTCTTTACCAAGAACCTTGATGAGCATCGCCACATCGTCAAGGAGGTTCTCACGATCCTTCATGCCAACAAACTCTCACTCAAGCATACCAAGTGCAAGTTTGAAACCACCACAATGGAGTACCTGGGATTAATCATCTCCGACGGTCATATCGCAACTGACCCAACTAAGGTCAATGCCGTCCATACCTGGCCCGTCCCAACCACATGGACAGCGGTATGATCATTCCTAGATTTTCTTAACTTCTTCCAGTGATTTATCAAGGATTTCGTGACTATCGTTTGTCTACTCAATAATCTCACGAGCGAGAAAGCCGAGTTCGTCTGGACCGAGGACTGTCAACGGGTGTTCGACACTCTTCGAGAAGCCTTAACCAACGTGCCCATCCTCTCCCTTGCCACCAACTTCGACCCTTTCCACATCAAAACCGATGGCTCCAGTATCAGCCTTGGCACCATTCTGTCGCAATTCCACGATGGCAAGTGGCACCCCATTGCGTATCTTTCCTGCTCTCTACTACCGGTGGAACGCAATTACCATGCTGCCAATCTTGAGTTCGCCGCCATCATTGAAGCAGTCACTACCTGGCGACATTTCCTCCTCGACATCCACATTCCCTTTGAGATTCTGACTGATCATCGGAATCTCACCTTTTACTCCATGCCTCAAGACCTCTCTCAGCAACAGGCACAATGGAACCAAATCATGCAAGAGTTCCATTATACCATCATGCACCGCACAGGCAAGACCAATCCTGCTGACCCTCTGTCCCAGAGGCCAGACTTTGAAGAGAGAGTATAGCATGATAACAAGGGCATCACCATTTTTCCGCAACTTGCGGATTCCCCCCACATTCATTTACAGCAGAATTATATGTCACTGGCTGTGGAGAACGCAGTGTCATCTGACAATGGGTACAAACCCATGGATATTGTAATTAATAAAGTCTCAGTCTCCCCTTTTTCTTCACTGAACACTATTGATATGAGAACACTAGCGGCAATGCATGTCACCAAAACAACTATGGACATAGACTCCCAGATACAAGTATGACAGCATCTCAAGGATGCAAAGGTCACTCACACACTTGCACAATCTCATCTGAACTTTTCTATTCGAGATAACTTTATTTTCTTTAAAGACTCTTTATACGTACCAAAGGACAAGACACTATGGACTCAGATACTTAAACATTTCCATGACTCTCTCTTCACAGGATACCCAGGAGTAAGAGCCATGACGAGGAAGCTCCAGGCCACATACTACTGGCCAACATCGACCAAGAATATCAAGGCCTACGTCCATGGATGTGACCACTGTCAGAAGAACAAGGCGAGTACTCAGGTGCACCATATGCCGTTACATCCAAACACCATCCCATCGGCACTCTGGCAACACATTTTGCTGGATCTCATCACACCACTTCCTGAATCCAAAGGCCGAGATTCCATTCTGGTCATCGTTGATCATTTCTCCAAAATGATCCGACTTTTCCCTGTCAACTCCACTATCAATTCGTGCAGAATCACCACCCTACTCCATGACAAAATATTTAAACTCCATGGTGTCCCACATAAAGTCATCTCCAACCGAGGACCACAGTTCGTCTCAGGTTTCATGCTTGAACTATACAAACTCCTCGGTATCCAGGCAAACCCCTCCACTGCATTCCACCCTCAGACCAATGGATAGACAGAACAGTACAATGCGTGGGTCGAGCAATATCTTTGGATCTACATTAACCATCACCAATCCGACTGAGTAGACTGGCTTCCCATGGCTGAGTTCACACACAACAACACCCTGCGAATGACCACGCAGCAAACTCCATTCATGCTCAACTACAGTCATGAACCCTGGACAGGACAGGGCCAACAGTGGTCCTTGCGCAACGAGTCAGCTGACGAGTTCACAAAACAAATGGTCACACTATGGCAAATGGCAGAAGAGTCGCTTTGACTAGCAGCTGATGACATGAAGAAGTACTACAACTGAAGCACGCGTGAGTCCCTGGAGTACAAACCTGGTGACTTGGTCCTTCTCGAAGCTTCCCACATTCACACAAATCAAAATTGTCGCAAAAGTTGGCATCGCTTCATACAGACTAGACCTCCCTCATGGCTGAAAGGTGATATACCTGGTCTTCCACGAGTCCCTCCTCCATCCCTATCATGCACCCACTCACCTGTCACAAATCGCACCACCACCTCCCCAACCCAATCTCATCAACAATCTTCCTGAACAGGAAGTCGAAGAAGTTATCAATTCACGGAGTCGTGGAGATAAATTCGCATATCTGGTGCATTGGAAGGGCTTTCCAGTCGAAGAAGATGAGTGGATCCCGCTTGACGAGTTACAACACGCCCAGGATGCTATCAAACGCTTTCATAGAAAGCATCCTACAGCAGCTCGTCCCACTCAGAAGCTCTGCCTTCACCCCTTGGAGTTCCTATCCCCTGTTACGAATGCTCTTTTCACTATTTAAAAACTTGCTCATGGCAGGAGTCAAACTCCTGACCTCCTATATAAGGAAAACCCCTATCGGCACAAGGCCACTAGGACTTAGATGTTTTCCAGCCTAACTTATCACATGACTGCTTACGCCAGCAGTCTAGACCACAAGTCACGTGACTTGTCACATGCTCAAGGGCTAGACCCTTATCTCTTATCTATGATGTCATGATGACATCACACCTTATGCCCAACATGCCCATCACATGAGGCATGCTTCTTTACTTCTCTCTCTCACAGACATGCTTCTTTATGACTCATGCATTTTTATCATCCAATCATGTATTTTCTCCTTATCATGGTATGATGTCTCTTTATGGTATTTACACAAACATGTACATACAGTAGAATAGTATATAAAGCCCAGGACTTCAAGGCTGGAGTCCCCAGCTTTGAAGTCTTGGAGATTTCCTCCCATCATTGCTCATAAGGATCCAAAGGGATCATTACCTTTATACAAGGGTCAAAGGACCATTACACATCTCACTACTGCAGGGCAATAGGAGTTGTTTCACCCCCAGGTCCGGTCACATTGCCACAAGAACCCATATGCTACTGCCTGTCCTGTACTGGAATGCCCACCTTCGAGGACCCCGGCTTCCTAGAGTTCCGTTGTCAATACAAATGCCTCAATGACGCTCTCTTCGAGATACCACCAATTGCCACAGACGTCGATTCTTAGAAGGGGGATTATGTCAGGATTCTTTATTTTACTTATCTTCTTCACTTTCAAATGACACTTACCCATGCTCACATGTGACTTCATGACTCATTCCATATCACATGGTGACAGTCATTCTACGATATTTCATTCCTTTCCACGACCACTTATGCATGTACCTTAGATAGTTCTGTGCCTGCCCTACATAGTGGTCCATGCACCTAGACCCCATGTATATAAGGTGGGGTATCATCGTAGGATACCCCCATCTTTGGTTTATTCATTGTTTTACCAAGTAACCCAAAGGGCAACCTAAGGGCCTTTCTAGAAGTCCTGATACCAATGACCTTAAACCCGGTTGTTGGAAAATGCCGTGGCTTTGTTGGTTTTCGGATGACGCGACGTGCTATACGTGATAACATTGTAGCAGAGCTGGTGAGTCGCGGTGGTTGCTCGATGAAGACGCGTGCACATGATTCATGGAAATTTGTTTGTATTAATTTTATGGCGCGCGGGATGCCTAAGCATTTCTCTTTCTCTCCTATGTTTGACTACTACTCGAAGCGTCGTGATGACAAATCGAAATTCTTACTGTTTACTGCGCGACTACAACTTGATTTCTGAAAGCAGTGCGGTAGTTAGTAACGACAGTAGACGTAGACCGACCTTTACTTACGTCACGATCGACAACTGCGATCAGAAACATCCGAGT
>JBBPMF010001262.1:0-10811 GCA_038090175.1 Austroboletus eburneus
TGAGATGCAAACTTCAGAAATGCATCTTTGACCAAGATTCCATGGACTACTTAGGAATCACTGTTCAACCCAGTCTTATTGCTATGGATAATGGGAAATTAAAAGCAATTGAAGAATGGTCTTCCCCAACCTCTGTAAAAGCTGTTCGATTCTTCCTGGAATTCTGCAACTTCTACTGAAGATTTATTCCCAATTTTGCCCAGAAAGTAAACCCCTTAAATCTTCTTACCCACAAAATGACCAACTGGAATTGGGAAGAGTCCCAACAACAAGCCTTTGATAAAATGAAACATATTTTCTCTTCTGCCCTAGTCCTAGCCCAACTCAATCCCAACAAACCCTTTCATGTTATGACAGACACATCCCTCTTAGCAACTGGAGGAATCCTCATGCAGAAAGATGAAAATGGGGAATTACACCCCTATGCCTATCAATCTGCCACCCTTATCTCTGCTAAAAGGAATTATGACATCTACAATTGGGAGCTACTGGCCATAAAACACACCCTGGAAGACTGGCAACACCATTTATTAGGAGCACAACACCCCATAAACATTCTCACCGATTACAAAAATCTTACATATTTTCATACTCCCCAAAGGTTATTCTGACATTATGCCAGATGACAAATATTCCTCCAAGACTTTGATTTGTCTTTCACCCATCTACCTGGAAAACAGATGGGCCCTGCCAATGCTCTATCCTGCAAAGACAAAATAGATACCATCCATGATAATGCCGATGTCATCCTACTACCAGACGAACTATTCATCTCTTCCTTGGACCTGGCATTAACCAAGAAAATCCACTCTTCCACAACCAAAAACCCCTTCATGTTACAAGCATTAGAAGCTATGTATTGAAGCACACCCCCTTTCCCATGATTCACCTTGACCAATTGGTCCTTTGACAAGGAACAACTCTATTTTAAAAATAGGTTGTATATTTTGGAAGAAGCCTGACAATCCCTCATCAAGGAGCTATACTCCTCACCAGCCATCGGACACATGGGACATTTTCAAACCCTTGCTAACCTGGAAAAAGAATACTGGTGATCAGGAATGACCTCATTCATATGACATTACATTGCCAGATGTTCAACCTGTCAGGCCTCAAAGGTTAACACCCACCCCACTCACCCCCCTCTACTCCCTCTTTTCTCAAAGGCAATCCTCCCTTTCCAACAAATATCAGTATCTCATATTCAGATTACCTCTTTCCCAGAGATTTGACAGTGTTATGGTCATGGTCGACCATGGTCTTACAAAGGGGGTAATTCTCTGCCCTTGTACTAAAATGATCAATGCTGCCAGAGTAGCATACCTCTTTTTGGACCATGTCTTTAAAAGGGTTGGACTTCATGACAAAATCATATTGGACCAAGGCCCACAGTTTGCCTCTGTATTCGCCAGAGAACTAGCCTGCCTACTCCACTATGATGTAGCACTATCCTTCACATATCATCCTCAAACTGATGGAGAAACAGAATGTGTAAACCAAGAGCTGGAAACCTATCTTCATATATTCTGTGCTGAATTTTCTAAGAAATGAACCAACTACATATTCCTGGCAGAATTTCACCACAACTCAGCTGTACATTCTGTTACCAGGAAATCCCCTTTTGAACTATTATTAGATTACTTCTCCTGGGCTTACCCACCTATTGAAAAAACCTTTGTTCCCAATTTAAAATCCTGTCTTTTGACATTAATGGAAGCTCACTCCGAGGCACAAGCCACATATGAGAGAGCAAGGTTATTCATGGAATGACAGAAAAACACCAAATTCACCCCCTGGAAAGTAGGGGACAAGGTTTGATTAGAAAACACCAATTTAAAGATGAACTACCTCTTCCAAAAACTCGCCCCTAAGAGAGAAGGACCTTTCAAGATTGAACAAGTGCTATTCCCAGTATCCTATCAACTCTGCTTACCCCCAACATGGAAAATCCACGATGTGTTCCATGTGGCTCTCCTCTCTCCATTTAAGGAAACCCAGGAACATGGGATTGGATATGTAAATCCCCCATTGGAGCTAATAGATGGAGAAGAAGAAATGGCCAACTCATCTGCTTTCAATGTGGAAGTACCTCTCATCTCCAACCCCATTTTCCCATCTACCAATGCCTCTTCTGTCACATCTACAAACCTGGACACATCCAATGAGACTGCTCCAACAATAGATGTGCCACTTGTTATGAAAAAGGACATATCTCCTCTGAATGTGTTGGACCAGAGGACAACAATGACAAAGACTCTGCTGGAGGAGATTGGGTTTGAAGAGGCTCTTCAAGCTTATAAAGGAGGTAATGGTAATGTTACAAGTCTGGTGAACTTATACAAATACCTCCCTGAGGGTCCACTATGGACAATATTCCCCTCAGATTATATGTTAGATGATTCCATAATAATCCTGGTTATCTCTGATGAGGATTTCCCTTTCTAGTCTTTTACTTTTCATTATGGACCCCTTTCCCCTAATCTCACTCTTCCGAGATCTCATTCTCCGATCTCATCCTTGTGTTGCATGGGCCATCTATATTGTCTTACCATTGTTTCGTTGTCTCTCCCTCTTTAGTTTACAGAGTTCTGCTCCCTTCCTATTGGCTACATGGGGATGTATAACTAGTTGCTACTTCCTTTATACTCCCTAGCTAAATCTGTGCAATTATATGCAGTGTTTAGTCTCTCCTGTCTGAGTATTGAGCCTCAGCAGAGCAACCATTATCAGACCTCTATAGGACCTTGTCTCACTTCTTAAAGGAGACACTGGATTGAGGCTGAACATTGTGCACGTGTAACAACTGGAAGTAATCACACTGATAATAATGACATTAGTACTATTTTATTGGCACATCTTATAAGTGTCAAATTATAACACTGTTTTCCAGTCTCAGTGACTCTATAACTCTGTGTCTTTTGCACACTTTCATAGATTCAATCACAGACTGAATGGCTATGAAACATGCTTTCCAAAGTAGCTATGTTGCAGCTAGTATAGTCCACTAGTTTATTAATATAAAGTCTGATACCCATATACATATGCTATATATATTGATTGTCATGTGGTGGTTAATATGTCATTTCATTTTCCAATAACATGGGTTTGAATCCCTTCCATTGTGATATTTTTACTAATACAGTTGTACCCAAAAAGCTATCATTTTTAAACCCCATTTGAACTACAAACTATTGTTACTGGGACTATTTTTTAGTAGTGAAAATGGTTGAATCAGTGTCAGTAAATGACACTGATTCAAATTGACTGCTACTCATTTCTAGTCCCATTGGAAGTTATTGTCAGAGTTTTGGCTCTGAAAACAATCCCATTTACTTCCCACAGTATTATAGTAAGTGATCCATATGCTTAGTAGCTGTTATATACATCAAAAGGCAGAATACTAAATGACTAGCATTCAGTACTGATATAAATACTAGTTATGGGACCTAGGTAAACCAGTGTGCTTACACATGTGTCATGTATTGGGCAGTCACCAGTAGCAGGGGAATTTGTATATCACACTATGGTACTACTGTATATATGGTGGTATATTAATTGAGTTATATATAACCTTCAAACCATTGCTCCCTACCCCCAGCCATTAGTGCATGATTCATCAGTAATATATTACCTCACCTAAGAGCTCATATAGCTCTCAAGTAATATATCATCCATAGTAAGTGCTGGATTTCTTTCTGCACATTCATACTACTGATGCATCACACAGATACTATCATCAGTAATATACAATCTCATCCATATTCACATGACTAGAGCCAGTCCTAATGTGATACATTACACAAGATAGGCAGTCCTGCTGAATTTCTTTTGTACTACTTATACATCATTTGATAGACTTCAGAATGTGATATATCACTTTGTCATCATGTTATATATCAGAAAAAGATACATGAGTTACTGCTTTTTTTCCTGCATGTCTTTTTACTGATATATCAATCACATACCTGTTAAGTCAATTCTGACTGATATATACAAAATGACCTATGGCCTGTGTGATATTTCACACAAAGGTAAGTGGTTGTGCTGCCTTTTTTTTCATATGATTAGTAATATATCATTGATAGTCTGTCTCTATGTTGTGATATACATATTACACAAAGATAAGCAGTAGTTCTGTCACTTTTATTTTCTGTATATCTATTACTGATATATCAGATATCATCTCAACAATATGAATTGTAGGGCTCATGTGATAAATCACACACAAAAGTACAAGCCAATTAAGCTGATATATCAGTGCCATTATGTGGTTCAAGTAATAAATTAAACAAAGGTGAGTGGTTATGCTGTCATTTTTTCTGTATGATTTGTTACAAATTCTGGAGCCTCAGAATCTTTGAAACACTCTGCAGCTCTTTAATCAGGGTGGAACCTGGAAGACAGACTTCCCCTAGAATGCTATTGGACCCTATTTCCCGAGGACTATGCTCCACATGGACATACATATGGAGATCCCTATTCTTGATTTACTCTGTTTGTCCTTTGTTACTTTTTTGTAGTTTAACCCATGTTCTTCAGAATCCCCTTTTTGTCATGGACCTCTGCTCCTTCTCCCATCCTCCTTTGATGGTAGCATTATCCCATTTCCATTCATTACTCCACAAGGCCATTGTAGTATATCATGTGCTCTGTTCCACCATTTTCTCATTTTCAGGTGATTCCGAGCTGTATAAATACTTCCTACATAGCTGGGATGTTTGGTAGCTACATCTGTGCAATTATACACATTATTTAGTCTCATCCTGCCTGAATCTTGAGTCTCAGCAGAGAACCACTAGGACCTCTATAGGACATTGTGTCGCCTTTGAGGACACACTAGGGACTAGATGTTGCACAAGCATAACAAAAAGATCTAGCTCTCCTTATACCTCTGCTACTATTATGCTTGATGTGGTCAAGTGTAGGCCTGCAGAGGTTTGAGGGCTTACCTTGTTCTTGTTCATGACATGAATGAGAATGGATCTGCATTGTGTGGGTAGGCATGAGCAATTGTTGAAAGTTGTGGGAAGGAAAGGAAAGTGAGATGTGAGGAACTCGAGACAAGTTCAAGTTCAAATATACTGTTAAATCCAGTCCCATGGAGGTCTGGGTACTAATCTCCAGAATGCTGGAGATGTATGGTTTGGAAAGCGACTTTGGCTTCACATTATATGGTGCGCCCTTGTTCGAGTCTGCTGTTGCTAATTTACAAGAGGAATGGAAGCTGGAGAATCAGAGGGTTGGAGGTGAGTTGTCTAGACTCAGGTGAGAGAACACTGATATGAGATCAATGGCAGAGAAGTAAAGTGGGTGATTAAATTGATATTTGAACTAAGGTCTAAGCTAAGAGTACATGGGTTTATATACAGAGGTCAGAGTTCTGAAGAAGGAAGGGCTAGGGTTGTGTGGAAAATACAAAGGAACTGCTACTGTGCCAGCAAGTCACACAGCCGGGGCTCTGCTTCCTTGTACGAGCACAACAGTGTAGAATGGAGGCTAACTAAATAGAAAACAAGGAAGTATGTATAAGAAAGTAATGTAACTGTAATATACAGAGAAAGAACATAGGATCAGATACAGGGGAGAAGACGAGAGATCAGGGAAGACTTAGCAATGGAATGTTCCAACTCTGGAGTAAGATAACCGGAGGCAGTCATATGGCCTCAGAGATGGCCAGAAGAGACTTGATCAAAATCTGGAATATGACAGGGGAAAATGGTTCCATCAAGGGATTGAAGGGCCTTGATGACAAAGTGGTCTGTCTTGGAATGAGATATGATCTGCTCCTGGAGCATGGCATTGATGATATTGACAAACAGAGATGGGGGTAGGAGGGTGATTCCTTCATTGTCAATGTCATCAGAGGGGAGGAGATCAGGATGGTGCAAGAGGGTGTCAGGGCCGGCAAGGAGTTTACCAGGAACATGGATCATGGTCAGATCAAAATCTGTGAGGTCAAGGAGCCAATGGGCTTGTTGGCGATTGAGGGTCTGGGCTAACTGGAAGTAGGTCAGGTTCTTGTGGTCAGTGAAGACTTGGACAGGGTGGGAGCTGCCATGAAGATAATGGTGCCAGGATTTCAGGGCTCACATGATAGCAAGAAGTTCCCAATCATAGATGTCATAGTTACGTTCTGCTGGTGAGAATGACTGGGAGAGATAGGAGCAGGGATGCTAATTCCCATTGATGTCCATCTGGAGGAGGATAGTGCCAAAGGCATACTTAGAGGCATCCATTGCAATAGCAAATGGAGCAGAGAGGTTGGGAAGTTGGAGGACTGGGTGGGTGAGGAAGAGTTCTTTGAGACATTCAAAGGACTTCTGACATTCAGGGAACCAGGCCCAAGGGGTAATTTTCTTGGTGTAATTGATGAGGGGGTGGGCGATGGAGGAGTAATCCAGGATGAAGCAACAATAGAAGTTGGCAAAGCCAAGGAAGGATCAGACATTGTGGAGTTTCTCAGAGGTGGGCTAGGATGTGATCCCATCAAGCTTGATGGGGTCCATGGCAAGTTGACCAGATTTAACGATTATTCCAAGGTATTCAACTTCTTTGGAGGTGAAGTTGCATTTCTCGAGTTTGAGATGAAGATCGAGTTTCTTCATTTGTTGGAGGACACACTTGGTTCTTACAGCATGGGTTTTCTCATCAGAGGAGAAGATGAGAAGATTGTCCATGTAGATAATGAGCCAGCCTTCAGCAATCATATCATGAAAGGAGTTATTCATGAACATTTAAAAGGTGGCAGGGAAGTTGGTGAGACTGAAGAACATTATGGTCAGTTTAAAGAGTCCTTTATGGGTGATAAAGGTGGCTTTCCATTGATGTCCATCTTTGATTTGGATGTTGTTGTAGCCCCATCGAACTTCAAACTTCATAAGACCTTGGCATCATGGAGTTTGTTGATGAGGTTGGAGACTAGGGGAAGGTAGTAAGCATTGCGAACAGTGTGTTCATTGAGATACCTGTAGTCCTGGCATGAATGAAGTCTGCCATCCTTCTTTTTGACAAAGAAGAATGGGGAGGCTTGGGGGGAGTTCAAGGGATGTATCTTGCCTGAAGGAAGATTTTTCATTGAGGAAGACTTCCATAGCCTTACACTCATCTGGAGAGAGAGGGTAAATCTTTCTGACCTTGGATGTGAAAGATTCATTGAGATTGATCTCGTGATCATAAGAGTATGAGGGGGGTCCATGGTTCGTGGCTTCTTTTGAGAAGATGGAGGTGAAGTCAGAGTATTCAGGGGGAAGGGTGACCTTGGGTTTGACTTTCTTGACATCCATGACCAGCTTGGTAGAGTTCATGAATTTGGTGATGAGGGGATCACCCTTGGGGATGAAGTAATAACCACATTGGATGATGCAGTTGACGGTGTAGTTATCACAAGCATGGCGGAGGTACTGGGGTTCCATCTCATAGTCAAGGTATTTGTAGAGGCAGACAGAGTCTACTTGGACATGGCGAGGTGGTCGAGGGGAGAGCTTGAACTATTGGAAATGAGTTTCATATTGGTTCAAGTCAACTTTGTGGAGCATATAGAGCTTCTTGGATTGATCAGTAGACTCGTCGATGGAGTCTGACCAAACCAATCAATGGTGGGGTTGACAGCTTTCAACCAGGAGAGGCTGAGGATGAGGTTTTATTGACCACAATCCATGACATAGAACAGGACTTTGTGGGCAAGTCCTTTGATGTGAACAAAGAGTTTGGTGATGAATCGAACTCCTCCTTTGTCCATAGGTCCCTGGTTGAGGTTGGTGACGTTGAGGGGAGATGTGAGTCGGATGGTGGGGAGCTTGTTTCTGCGAACAAAGCCCCAATCGATGCAAGAGATATTGGTGCCACTATCAATGAGGGCACAAGTGTTGATGGTTTTCAACATGTGCAAGGGTACAATGACTTGGACAGGGATTTACATTGAACCAGGCAGGGTAAATACATTTACACATTGTATTTTAGGAGAGTCCCATGTCGGTCGAGGTCTCCATTCTAAAAATCCTTCTTGGGGGAAAGAGTGAAATGGATGTGATGGACAGTAAGGTCGTCATCATTGTCATCATCACAGGTCTGGAGTTTGAGGAGGTCATCATCAACCTATTTGACTTGTTTGACTGAAGTCTTACATGGTTTCTTGGGGTATTTGACACAAGCATCAGCCCAGTAGCCTTTCTGCCTGCATCATAGGCAATGTCCTTCTTTGAAGCATTGCTCCCACTCTTCAGGAGTTAGCTTTAGGGGTCTGGAAGCATTGACCACATCGACATCCATGGCATTGGAATTGTGGGTTTTCTGGAAAGAGAAGGTGGTAGAGAGGGTCTGGTAGAATCAGTATGTGGGGGTGGAATGGGTGTGGTGTTGGTTAACAGTGGTCTGGGCATGGTCATTCTGGACTTGGAAATGAATGGCCTTTGAGTACCACTTGTTGACTTTAGTGGGGACTATATCCATGGAGAGGATGCTCCAGGAGAGGGGAGAGGGGATGCCAGCAGCAAAGTAGTTGATCAGGATGTTCTGATCAGTAATGTCCAAGAGGGTGACATTGTTTTTAAACTCAGCAATATGTCGAGTGAGTTCGGGACCATAAGATCTGTTTTTCTTGGGGATGAGGCATTCTGAGTGAAGCTGGTTGATGGCTTGGTTCTTGATATCCTGGTGTGCAAAAGCACTCTTGAATTTGACAAGGAAGTTGGAGAACTTCCTGAAGGTTTGGGTAGTGATTGCCTCCTTCCAAAAGGTGGAAGTTCAGATGGCAGTGAAGTCCTTCTTCATGTAGGACAGAGTGTAGGCAATTTTCTTATCATTGTCATCATAAACAGCCTTGTTTATGATGAGGTAGGTTTGGATGGTGAATAGCCAGGACATGGCATTGGTGTAAGAGCTGTCAAAGGCATCAGATGCTCTGAGGCAGAGTTCAGTGGGTTTGGTCATCATGGTGATCTGTGGTGGGTGAGGGAGTGGTGGCAAGGAAAATGCCAGTTGGTGATTAACTGGGGTTGGGGATGGGGGAGTGGGTACTCTGGAGATGCCAAGCGCTGCAGAGAGTTGATGGGAGAGTTCTATATAGATCCTTAGGTTGTTGAGGGATGATGAGATCTTCATCAGTGTCAATGGGGTTCTCAGAGGAGGGTTCATTGGTGTCTGACAAGTTGATGGATTCCCTTCTCAATGCTGGGTCGGGATAGGGTCTAGAGTTTCTGGGGCATTGGTAGGCAATGGTGGAGGCTTATATGATGATAGCTGATCAAGGGAGATCTTAGACCTTTTGTTATGCTCAATATGGTCAAGTATAGGCCTGCAGAGGTTTGAGGGCTTACTGTTGCTATATAGCAGACAGGACAAGGGGCCTGACGAGGGGGTTCCTTGACAGGGAGGCCAAGGCCAGTGTAGAACTAATGTTGGATTGAAGGGGAGTCTGCTCAAGGGTCTTCCTTGGCAGAGGTTCTTGGGACCATTGAGGATTGAGAGATCAATGGATCTAAGGATATCATAGGACTAGCAATGAATCAAGGGTTCAAAGGAAGCATCTACTTAACAGTAGGACAAGGACTGGGGAACTGAGGGCAATTACAAGATACTAGGTAAATTGCAGGAGGTCTAAGATAGTGAATACACCTGAGTATCGAAGTTTTATATATGCAAGCCAAAGGGTTAAGAGTAGGTCCATGGAAGAAAGTGAGTCAGTGATAGAAAGTGATGGAATCATAAAGAAGCTGAGTCACTATGGAGCAGATGCAATGGCATTGGATGAAGGTTGGTGATACAACTGTGGATGAGTCATGCTAAATAAGTAAGCAGTATTGCAAAGACAATGGTGAAAGAAAGGACCCAAGTGGGGCTTGAACAGTGAGGGTCAATGTTCTTTGATATACATGATAAGTAAAGCTAGAAAAATAAAAGAGGGGCCCAACAAATCATAACAGAAGATGTGGCAGAAGAGAGCAGGGGGAATGCTGGTGGCAAAGTAGTTGATCAGGATGTTCTGATTTGTGATATCTGACAGGACAACATTTTTTCTGAACTCAGTGATATACCTGGTGAGTTTGGAGCCATAGAATCCATTCTTCTTTGTAATAAGATGTCTGGAGTGAAGCCAGTTGATGGCTTGGTTCTTGGTATCTTGGTGCTCAAAAGCACTTTTGAATTTGATGAGAAATTGGAAAATTTTCTGAACATCTGAGCAGCAATGGCCTTTTTCCAAAAGATAGAAGCCCAGATGGCAGCCAAGTCCTTTTTCATATAGAACAGGGCATAGGCAATCTCCTTATTGTCATCATTGTAAATTGCCTCATTTATAATGAGGTAGATTTGAATGGTGGATAGCCAGGGCATGGCTTTAGTATATGTAAGACGAATGGCATGGCACATATCAGTGGGGGAAATGAGGGATGGGCGACCACCAGTGGCTTTGGGAAGGTCTGGACAGTGTTTGGAGCGAAGTCGACTGATGGTGGAGTGGTTGACACCAGTAGAATGAGAGATCTGACGAGTGGAATGACCCATTTCTAGGTAGGAGATGATTTGATTGATTTGTTCAATGGAAAGGGATTTCATGGTGGAAGTAGCAGAAAAAGCGGAGATGTTTTGATGTGTTTGTACCATATTTGACTTATTATGCATCACATGACCCATGGATAAGGTAATAAATTCTCACAACACATAGTTTCAGTATTGCAAGGTGTTGGCAACAAAACTGTTGCAATGAGTACTCTTGCTTAGTTAGCCAATATCTCTGGAAATAGAAAGAATTATATAAGCAACATATATACATTTTAGGAAGCCCTTGATAAGGGCTTTTGACTGGGCTAGGTTTA
>JBBPMF010001263.1:0-10800 GCA_038090175.1 Austroboletus eburneus
CTCCTTTCGGCGATTGTGTCATCCCATTTCTTTCCCTGACTCCACGAGGCCGTTGTAGCATACCATGTGTTCCGACCATCACTCTTCCGTTCCGAGGTGGTTCCGGACTGTATAAGTAGCCCATAGTCGTCATGTACGTTCCCCAGCTAGATCTGCGCAATTATACGCAGTGTTTAGTCTCATCCTGCCTGAGTCTCGAGTCTCAGCAGAGACCCCTTGGAATCTATAGGACCTTGTGTCGCCTTTGAGGACACACTGAGACTAGACGTTGCGCAAGCGTAACACCATGTGGCTTTGTCCATGGCCACAGTTCCGGAGTCAAAGTTTTCATATGCAGCTTCAGCAAACTGCTTTCCTTGCCCTTTTGACATCCTGTTGAGGGTAGTATAGATCTTCTTTAAATCATTATACTTATCCTTGTTCATAAGGAAGTATGCGTCCATGGCTCTGATCCAGAATTTGGCATCAGATGCTTCTTCTGAGAACTCTTCTGGGAGTTCAGCTTTGAGTTCAGCCATTTCTGAGTGGTCTGTATTGAGAGGGGTTCCATCTGAGGGATAGGGGTGTTATGGGCCGAGGAGAACAGAGTTCTTTGAGGAAGATGAGATCTTGATGGAGGAGGAGGGGTTCCACTTTAAGCGAAGTGGGGTTGGTTCCTTCTGAGGGTTTCAGAGATAGACTCGAGTCTCAATCATTCTTTCTTGTCTGTTTCGTCCTCAGAGTCCTCTTGAGGAGGGCTTTCCCTGTATCCATACGAAATGGTGGGCAACTAGGGGGGTACCTTGCTGCATGGTAGCAGAGGTATGAGAAGAGCTAGATCTTTTGTTACACTTGTGCAACATCTAGTCCCAGTGTGTCCTCAAAGGCAACACAATGTTCTATAGAAATCTGGGGGGGGGGGGGGGTTCTCTGCTGAGACTAAATACTGTGTATAATTGCGCAGATCTAGCTGGGGAATGTACATGACAACTATTAGCTACTTATACAGTCCGGAACCATCTCGGAATGGAAAGGTGATGGGACAGGACACATGGTATGCTACAACGGCCTCGTGGAGTCAATGGTAGGAATGGAACAATGCAGTCGCCAGAAGGAGGGGCAAAAGGAGGAGCGAAGGTCTGTGACAAGAACAGTTCTAAGGGCACATGGTAGAAGTTACAAAAGAGAAAGAAGAGACAAACAGGGTGAGTCAAGAATGGGGATCTCCATATGACCATATGGAGAATAGTCTTCGGGAAACAGAGTCCAGTAGCATTCCGAGGGTAGTCCATCCTCTGGATTTCATTCCGGTAAAGTGTTGAAGAGTTCCAATGGTTCCGGAGTTCCGGAACCTTCGGAATTGTGAATACTTGTAACAAGGTCCAGTGCTTCCTATGATGGGAGGGTTCCAGGCATGGCTGGTCCCATTAAGTTTTTTGATGATGGGGGTGAAAAAGGGCAATATGGCAAGGTGGTCATGGGCAAGGTCCAGAAGATAGTTCTCTCCCTGTTCCTCAGTAAGGGCTCAGAGGAGTGGTCAGAGGTAGGGGGCCAAAGCAACTCTGGAGAAGGTATTGATGATTCTAAAGATATCAAGGTCTGTGAGGGTTTGGCAGATTTGGATTCATCCCTCAGCCAGAAAGTGTTCAAGTGCATAATCAAGTGATTCTGCTGGTGTTGGATTTCTTCGAGCTCTCTTGTGATTGAGTCTGACAGAGAGTGAGAGTCATTGAAAGGCTGCAACAAGGAGGGAGTGAAATGGGTGCTTCATTGTAGAGGGGGTGTGAGACAAGGTAGTGATATAGGGCTGGGCATTCAAGGACCAATATCAGGAGGGTATTTCAAAAAACAGGGGGAAGTCTGTGTCCTTGGACAGGAGGTAGTTCAGAAATGAAGATTCTGGACATAAGAGGGGATATACTGGGGATGTGAAGTCTTGGGGATTCATGGGGGGATTTGAGGGAGTATTCATGGGGTGTGGTCATTGTTCTGGGGATAGTTAGAGTTTCCTTGATCATTTATAAACCTCCAAGAGTTCCAAGCCATTTGCAAGATTAGATTCTGGCTCCCATGTGTCATCACCGGAACTGTTACAAGTAAGTGCACTTCTGAAGGCTCTGGATTTCTGGAACCATCAGAACCTTTCAACACTCTTCTGTCGGAATGGAAACCCGAGGATGGACTACCTCTGGAATGCTACTGGATCCTGTTTCCCAAAGATTATGTTCCATGCAGCCACATGGAGATCCCTATTCTGGACCTGCCCTGTTCTTCTCTTCTTCTGCTTTTATAACTCTTACCATGTATCCCTAGAACTACTTTTGTCATGGATCTCCGCTCCTCCGTCCATCCTCTTTCTGATGGTAGTGTTGTCCCATTTTCTACCATTGATCCATGAGGCCATTGTAGCATACCATGTGCCCTGTCCCATCACCCTTCCATTCCAAGATGGTTCTGGGTTGTATAAATAGCTAGTAGTTATTGTGTGTATTCCTCAGCTAGATCTGTGCAATTATACGCAGTGTTTAGTCTCATCCTGCCTGAGTCTCAAGTTTCAGCAGAGAACCCCTTCAGATTTCTATAGGACATTGTGTCACCTTTAAGGACACACTGGGACTAGACATTGCGCACATGTACCAGGAATCATATCCCTTCCATTGGATGCAGAATTGGTGGGTGAAACAACTCAAATAAAGAGGAAGCAAAAAGGAGAGTTAATGACCCATTGTCCTTAGAGCAGTAAGCTTGTGAGGAAATCTCCAAGACTTCAAAGCTGGGGACTCCAGCCTTGAAGTCCAGGGGTTTATATACTATTCTACTGTTTGTACATGTTGTGGTAAAATACCATAAAGAGACATTGTACCATGATAAGAAGAAAATACATGATTGGTTAGTAAGAATGCATGAGTCATAAAGAAGTGTGTCTGTGAGAGAAAGAAGTAGAGAAGCATGCCTTGTGTAATGGGCATGTTATACATGAGGCATGATGTCATCATGACATCATAGATAAGAGATAAGGGTCTAGCCCTTGGACATGTGATAAGTCATGTGAGTTGTGGTCTAGACTGCTGAGGTAAGCAGTTATGTGATAAGTTATGCTGAAAAATGTCTAAGTCCCAGTGGCCTTGTGCTGATAGGGGTTTTCCTTATATAGAAGGTCAGGAGTTCAACTCCTGCCATGAGTAAGTTTTTAAATAGTAAAAAGAGTGTTTGTAACAGCGGGCTTCCTTTCTTCCTCTATGGGCAATAATCTTGTCTATTTCCCATTCTTCTTCTCTGTCTACTATCTCTGAGGTCAGTTGGGGGAAATTGGTTCCATGTTCCCAAGTTTCCACATAAGGGGTTAGTAGGCCAGCATGGAACACATTGTGAATCTTCCATGTTGGGGGAAGATGGAGTTGGTAAGCTACTGGAGAAATTACCTTCTCAATTTCAAATGGTCCTTCGTGTTTGGGGGCTAGTTTTCTGGCTGGTTAGTTCATTTTTAGATTGGTTGCTTCCAGCCATACTTTGTCTCCAACTTTCCATGATTTGAATATGGATCTTCTTTATCTTTCCATAAACATTCTTGCTCATTCATGTGCTGCAGTGCCTCTTTTCGAGAGTCTTTCAGTTTGGTTAATCTATTTTCCAATTTCGGAACAAATGTTTTTCCCATTGGTGGATAGGCTTGGAGTTGGTATCCCATGATCAGTTCAAATGGGGATTTCTGAGTAGAGGAATGGGTTGCCATATTGTGGTGAAATTCGGCTAACAGAAGAAGCAGAACCCACTGATCCACTGGTCCATTGCAGAAAATCCAGAGATAGGTTTCAAGTTCCTGATTCATTTGTTCAGTTTCTCCATCTGTCTGGGAATGGTAGGCAGATGATAGGGCAATGTCATACTGGAGTAATCGTGCTAGTTCCCTGGCAAAGACAGATGTGAATTGGGGGCCCCTGTCTGAGATGATTCTGTCATGGAGACCAAATCTTTTAAACACATGGTCAAAGAAGAGTTGGGTGATTCCTTGTGCATCAATTGTTTTGGAGCAAGGGCAGAAATTTACCCCCTTCAAAAGGCCATGATCAACCACAACCATAACAGAGTCAAAGCCAGAGACAGGAGGTAGTTCCAAGATGAGGTCAACAGAAACCTGTTGAAAGGGGCAAGATGCAGACAAGTTTAAGGGCATCAGAGGGGAAATATAGGATGGGTGTTTACTTTATTGGCTTGACAAGTAGCGCAACCTGCAATGAATCATTGCAGAAATGTGAACATGTCAGGTCACCAGAAGTCTTTTTCAAGAGCCACTAGTGTTCAGAAGTGGCCCATGTGACCACTTGTTTGAGAGTAGTGTAGATCATGGACCAGTTTTTGGCAGGTCAGTTCAGGGATAAAGAGGCATCCCTGGAAACAGAGTTCTTGATCTACAAAGGTCCAATCAGACAACTTTGTTTTAGGAAGTGGGGGGGTGTCGTTATACATTTTTTCAAGTGCTATAAGAACAAAAGGATTGGACGTAGTAGACTTTGCAATTTTATCTGTTAAGGTAAGATCAATCTGTTTACAGAATAGGTCGTCTGGAAGGAGAACTACCTTAGCATTGTCTGATTCAGTGGATATGTCCTCTTTTCTTGAGAGAGCATCAGTAGGGCCCATGTGTGTTTCTGGTATGTGTGTAAATGCAAGATCAAAGTCTTGCAGGAACATTTGCCATCGAGCATGGCATCGAGATAATCGATGGAGAGCTCTAAAGTAGGTAATGTTACGCTTGTGCAACGTCTAGTCCCAGTGTGTCCTCAAAGGCGACACAATGTCCTATAGAAATCCCGGGAGGGTTCTCTGCTGAGACTCGAGACTCAGGCAGGAATGAGACTAAACACTGCGTATAATTGCGCAGATCTAGCTGGGGAATGTACATGGCAACTATGGGCTACTTATACAGTCCGGAACCATCTCGGAACGGGAGAATGATGGTTGGGACACATGGTATGCTACAACGGCCTCGTGGAGTCAGTGATAAGAAGGGGATGACATAGTCGCCGAAAGGAGAGGCGAAAGGAGGAGCAGAGGTCTGTGACGAAAACAGATCCGGAAGCACATGGCAAGAGTTACAAAAGGGGAAGAAGAGACGAACATGGTGAGTCAAGAATAGGAATCTCCATATGTCCATAGGAAGCGTAGTCTTCGGGAAATAGAGTCCAGTAGCATTCCGGGGGTAGTCCATCTTCCGGTGTCCATTCTGGTAAAGTGTTGAAGAGTTCCGATGGTTCTGGAATTCCGGAACCTTCGGAACTGTGGACACTTGTAACAGGTAAGGTTTTTGTGATCTGTGAGTATTTGGACCACATGTTGAGCTCCAAGTAGGTGGTGTCTCCAGTCTTCAAGAGCATGGATAACTGCCAGTAATTCCCTATCATATATGTTATAGTTATGTTCTGCACTCGATAGAGTGGCAAATCGATATGCACATGGGTGAAGGTCGCCATTGGAGTCTTTTTGCATGAGAACTCCTCCTGTGGCTAGCAGTGAAGCATCTGTCATTACAAAGTATGGGTGTTCCAGATCCGGCTGTTTTAAGACTGGGGAGGTGGAGAACACTTGTTTCATGTCTTTGAAGGCAAGTTGTTCCTTCCCTGTCCAAGTCCAGGGTTTGTCTTTCTGAGTAAGTTCATTGAGTGAAGCAACTCTGTGAGCAAAGTTTGGAATGAATCTTTGGTAGAAGGAAGTTGCAGAATCTCAGGAAGGATCTTATAGCTTTGACTGAGTTAGGAGATTTCCATTCTTCTATGGCTTGAAGTTTGGTTGTATCCATTGTGAGTTCTCCTGGTTGGATAGTTAGGCTGAGATAGTCCATGGTTTGGAAGTCAAAGGTGCATTTCTGGAGTTTGCACCTAAGTCCTAGGCTTCTAAGTCATTCTAGGACCTTGATAGTCCTTTCTTTATGTTCAGATGGGTTGGAAGAGTGGATGGCTAGATCATCCATATAGATAATCAGCCATCCTTCTGCAAGGTAATCCCTGAAGGCGTTGTTCATGAATGCTTGGAAAGTGGCAGGGGAGTTGCATAATCCAAAGAACATTACAGTTGGTTCAAACAATCCAAAGGGAGTGATAAAGGCTGCTTTCTATCGATCCTCTGGTACAATTTGTATGTTGTGATACCCCCATTGGATGTCCATTTTGGTGAAGATGGTCAAGTTTCCTATTTGTTCAACGATGGATTGGATATTCGGTAGAGGGTAAGCATTCTTTATAGTATGCTCATTGAGATATCTATAGTCTTGGCAAGGTCAGAGTTTTCCATTTTTTTATCAACAAAAAAGAAGGGTGCAGCTTGGAAGGATTGTGATGGTTTGATTTGTCCATTTGCCAGGTTTTCTTTCACAAACTTTTTACAGGCTTTTTGTTCAGGAAGAGAGAGGGAGTAGGCTTTGGCCCTCTTTGGAATAAATGTCTCCTTGAGTTTAATGGTATGATCATATGCTTGTGAAGGGGGTAGAACATTTGAGGGGTTTTCTTCAAACACATTTTTGAATTCTTTATAGTTTGTTGATAGTTCCTTCTTTTCTTGTTTCTTCTCTATCTCTAGTTCCATGGACAACATGGTTTTCATGACATATTCTTTGGTGGTTTCATATCTTTCACAGTATGCTGTGTGAATCTTGAAATTGGGGTCCTTTCAGAGATATCTTATAAGATATCTTCTTTCATCTTTTTCATCCTCTTTTAGAGTTTGTTTCTGGTTCTGATTCGGTAGTTGGAGGGTTACCCTTCCTGTTGCCCAGTCTATGTCTGGATTTTGTTCCCTAAGCCAGTTCATTCCTAAGATGACATTCTCCTTGTTAGATAAAAGAAGATGGAATATTCAACTTTTCATCACATTTCCGATATAAAAGTTGATCATAGTTCAGAACCTGATAAGTCCTGCTTGGTTGATGGTTCCATCTGTGTTAATAGCCCTGATAGGTTGTGCTATTCTCTCCATAGGTAGATTGTTTCTTTTGGCGAAATCTAGGTTTATGAATGAATCAGTTGCTCTGCAATTGATTAAGGCAGTGGTTTCAGTGATGGTTCTTCTGGATATTTCAAGTGAGATGGGAACAGTTATTGATTTTGGATCACTTGATACTAATACAGAAGAAAAGTTAGAAGGGCAGTAAGCTGATTTCTGTCCCCTCTTTAAAAATCTGAAAAGTCTTTATCCTTGAGTTCAATCTTTGCAACCATTTCTTCCTCCTCTTTGGGATCTTCAAAACATTTTTTGAGTACCCAAAGTACTTCCTTTTCATCTATCTGCTTTTCTCCTAGTTGTTTCATATATTTGTCAATGGATCCTTTCTTCATTTCAATGGTTTGGACTCTGGCTGGGTTCCTTGGGGGGCATGGTGGTGGATTTCCTCTTTTTGAATGGTTTTTGGTGGAACATTCAACTTTATGACATATGAAGCATCTGTTTTCCCTGATATGGCAAGCCCTTTTGATAGGGAAAAGCATTTGTCATTCTAGAGCAGTGATTTGAAGGGTATCTATGTCCATGGTATTTGGGTCTCACTTATTGGTTTGCCCATAGTCCATCCATTCTTTTTGGATGTCCTTTATCTGATCCTGTTGTCAGGCAAAAGCAGTAGCTTTTTCCAACCATTCTTTCCATGATCCTGGTTTCTTTTCCATTCCAAGGATTCTCTTGGTGAGATCTGGGTCTAGTCCTTTCATATAGCATTCAATCAGGGCATTTTGATCCGCGATTTCAGCTTTGGATACAAGGAGTCGGAAGTCTGTGTTAAATTTATTGAGAGAGTCTAACCCTTTTTCTTTCATCAAGATCTGGTGTAGTTTTCATCAAGAGTCAGCAGCAGTATGCTTGTCTGAAAAGATTTCCAAGAATTCATTTTTGAATTCATTTCAGGTGGCTTTGTCCGAGACAATGGTTCCGGAGTCAAAGTTCTCATATGCAGCTTCAGCAAACTGCTTTCCTTGCCCTTTTGACATTCTATTGAGGGTGGTATAGACCTTCTTTAAATTGTTGTACTTATCCTTGTTCATGAGAAAGTATGCATCCATGGCTCTGATCCAGAATTTGGCATCAGAAGCTTCTTCTGAGAACTCTTCTGATAGTCCAGATTTCAGCCATGTCTAAGTGGTCCAGATTGGAGAGGGGGTTGATTTGAGGGATAGGGATATTATGAGCTGAAGAGAACAAAGTTCTTTAAGACAGATGAGATCTTGATGGAGGAGAAGGGGTTCCACTTTGAGCAAAGTGGGGTTGGTTCCTCCTGAGGGTCTTGGAGATGGATTCAAGCTTTGATCATTCTCTTCTGTCTGTTTCATTCTCAGAGTCCTCGTGAGAAGGGTCTTCCCTGTATTCATAAGAAATGGTGGGCAACTGATGGGGTGCCTTGCTGCATGGTAGCAGAGGTATGGGGAGAGCTAGATCTTTTGTTATACTTGTGCAACATCTAGTTCTAGTGTGTCCTCAAAGGTGACACAAAGTCCTATAGATCCAAAGGGTTCTCTGCTGAGACTCGAGACTTAGGCAGGATGAGACTAAACACTATGTATAATTGCACAGATCTAGCTAAGGAGTATACAGGACAACTACTAGATATTTATACAGCCCAGAACCATCTCAGAACAGAAGGGGAATGGGACAGGATACATGGTACACTACAATGGTCCCATGGATCAATGGTAAGAATGGGAAGACACTGCCATCATAAAAGGGATGGAAGGAGGAGTGGAGGTCTGTGACAAAGGCAATTCTGGGGCCATATGATAAGAGTTACAAAAGAGGAGTAAAAGAGGAATAGGGTGAGTCAAGAAAAGGGATCTCCATATGACCATATGGAGCATAGTCTTTGAGGAATAGTATCCAATAGCATTCAGGAGAAAGTCCATCCTCAGGTCTCCATTCTGGTTGAGGAGTGGTAAAGTATTCCAATGGTTTCAAGATTCCAGACCCTTTGAAATCACAGAAAGGTATCTCAGAAGCGTCGGAAGCACAGGAACAAGTTCCAGGACCTTCGGAACCTCTGGAACTGTGCTCACTTGTAACACCACAGAGGGAGAAAAGGGTCTGGTGGGAAAAGAGAGCCCAATCACAATGCAGGGGAGTTTGGAGGTGGAGAGTGTGCCAAAGATATCTAGGAATACATTGTTAGCAGACAAAAAGTTACAAAGCAGAAGTGAAACAGACCTCTGAGTTCTCATGTGCCCTTTGTCTGGTAGAGGCCTGCACCTCCGAGTCACCAAGTTCACATGCCAGCATTTGCATAGGTAGAACCCTGTTACGCCTCCAAGAAGTAGTTTCCCTTGCCCTACAGTGAGAGGGCCTGTCTAGACCATTGAATTGAGCATCCTGCATATGTTGTCACTCCTCTTCTGGAGCTTCTTGCAAATGGTGATACCAGGTAGCCAAGGAAACAATGTGAGGTTGTCCGAAATTATGGTTGGAACACACACAGTTGCAGCACTGGGTCCCAGAATCCATGGTGGTCATCAAAAGGCAGGGACAATAGTATGCAATGTACCTTTGTACAATCTGCAATGTGTTGTGTAGACTGTACAGAGGCATGTTGCATTACCGGATTGGCAGAACCGGAGCACATTCGCGCATCGCCAATCTGGCAATGCGATCACCGGGCGAGGTCGAGACAACGGAGGAAGTATCCTAATCAGAATTGCGCAGATATCGGCATACAAATATCAGTAAATACATAAGGTAACATACGGGACCCGTGGGGGTCATGTCCAATTTTCACAGGGCCTGGGCCTGAACCCTAAAGGGTCCAGGAAAAGGATCCAGGAATTCAAAGCCCCATTCAATGAACGACTGTCATAGTTGAAAGGTAACTTTTTTGTCAGCAAATTAATCAAGAGCGCTTGGCCAAGAATCACCTCCAAGTCACTGAGACCAGACTTTAACGCCATGGAATGATATGGGACCTACACCCCACCAAAGGTCTGCATCCTATTATTGACGATTTGAGTACGACTATGTGGCCTCTGATCGGACGCGCCAGGGACTCCGGTATGAAACGCTTCTCGAAGCCTAGTCTCAAAGTCAGATCCTCAGTAAGCGTTTCCTTTCGGGACTTGCCATTCATCAGATGCCAATCTGGAGACTTTGGACTGGCAACGAAGGTATCGAGTAACACAAAAGGAAACCCTCGCCTGAGCCGAGACTACCCGAAATTCAATACATAGTCCGAGATTTGCCGCCGTACTGAACATGCACAAAACCAACTTTGTCTGGTGACAACATGAAACGGTCTGATAATTCCGCTTCCTGGGCTATTACGGACTGGCAGCAGTTCACCTTAACTTAGGTTTCACTCGACAGCTTAAATGGTCTCATCAATGCTTCATCTTTCTTGCATTCATGGCTCTCGCAAAACTGTATTCTCCCCTCGACGTTCCAAACTCTGGGGAAAAGCCTTTCACCGATTATTCTCGCTGGAGGCTCCTTGTTAGCGATGGCGGTCGCCACACCTGGCATTACATGAAGACAGACGAAGATTCTGCCAAGTGGCCCCAGAACTACGTGGACAAGTACTGGTTGGGTCTTCCCCTTGTAAGTCTCGCAACACGTATAGAATATTAATGCGCGTGAACAACAACTATCTCCGGTAGAACTTACCCGCCCTTCCGAAAGCAACTACACCTCTTGAAGCCGCTCGGAATGGCTACAAATTTTACAAGCATATCCAGTCTCATGACGGTCATTGGGCTGCTGATTCCAGTGGCCCAATGTTTCTGAACCCTGGGCTTGTTATCGGCTCGTATGCTGCTGGTATGGGGTTCAAGGAGGAAGAGCGCCTCGAGATGATCCGTTGCCTTA
>JBBPMF010001264.1:0-10795 GCA_038090175.1 Austroboletus eburneus
ATCTTTGATCTCCTGCAATCTATCTAGTATCTTGGTTGCTCTCAGTCCCTTAGTCCTCATCCTACTGTTGAGTGGATGCTTTCTTCATATCCTCATCCTATTGCTAGTCCTGTGACATCTCTAGATCTGTTGATCCCTTGGTCCTCAATGGCCTCCAGAAACTCCATTAAGAAAGACCCTTATTGGACTCCATTGACCCATCGTTAGTCCTATGACAGTCTCTAGCATCCCTGTCCAGAAACCCCCTCATCAGGCCCCCTCATCCTGTCTGCTGTATAGTGACAGTAAGTCCTTGATCTTCTGCAGGCCTATGCTTGACTATGTTGAGCATAACAGTTCTCTGATATGAAGAAAGCTCCAAACCTGAATCTGAACCTCAGAACTGAACTTTGGCAGCTCTAGGCAGTTGATTGGTTGATTGATTGGTTGGTTAGAAAGATGGAAAATGCAGTCAGAAAAGTCAGAGAAGGTGCAGAATGGTGGAATTTCATATTTGAGAGGTGGAAAAGTATCCTAAACAGTGCTAAATACATTCTTTTATAGTTTCAGGCATTTCCCGAGACTGTGTAAATAAGCCAAAGCACTGAAAAAGGAAAGTGTCCATGATAAGAAAAAAAAGTGCTGAGGAACAAAGTTTGAAGTGTGAGAAACTGCTCTGAGGCATGGAAACACCACTTTGGCATCAAGAAAACATTGGCCAGAGCACAGGAATCCTTGATGCAAGTGGGGAAACCTTACCCAAAGCTATTTAATGATCAGAATGATCTGCTGAAGTATAGAGTGGCAGCACAGATGTAAGTAATGTGGGCCAGAGTACTTTGGGGTATAAGAAAGTTGGCTGGAGTGCAGGAATATTGCCCAGATGATATGCAAAGGCATCAGTATTCACAGAGATGACCCTAAGAGTGATGGGGGCAACCATAGAATGATGAATTAGACCTGTTTATAAACCTAGAGTAACTCAGTGCTTTACATGTTATGACAGAATAGAGAGGAGTAGTCTTGAAGGCTACGCAGTAGCTTATTTTGTAGAAAACACTATAGTAAAACTACCATACTTGAACTGTAAGTAAACAGTAATTAAGTAATCTGATGGCTGTATGACATCTAGTATGTCCTGGTGGCCTGTGTACATGGTCTGAAGCATTGGTGTCATCTGCTGACTTCTCTAGCTCGCTTTGAGCTTCTTCAGGTAAGTGGCTTCCACCCTGCTGGTCTGACTGTATGTGTGCCCCTCCTAATGTGTTTTGTAGCATCGTCAGCTTGTTTCCAATGCTCTCAACATGTCTTGACATTCTTGATGCATCTGTGTCACAGCTTGAGCATCATAGCTTGCAACTTAGCTGCTGCTCACTCTCCCCCTCAAGCTCAATGCTCATGGGTCCATTGGATTTGTCTGCAGTGTAGTTGGGTGGTTCAGCTGATGGGGATAGGACTGGGGAAACTCCAGGTTCATTGATGTTGACCTGTGGTGTGAGTTGACCCTTTCATTCGGCTGCTGTTGATTGCAGATGCTCTTTCCATGCCTTGAATTTCCCCCTAAATCGACATGTCTCAGCACCCTCCAACAACCTCTTCTGATACTTTTGATATGTCAATTTTGACCTTGGTTCCACTGCCCAGCTTGACCTTTAGAGTCTCAGCATGGTCCCTGGATTCATCACATGGGCCTGGTAGTGCATTCTCTGCATAGTCTGAAGACTCTGTCAGTGTCACTGGTTGGTCTTCATTACTGCTGATGCATGTTCCAAGCATTTCAACCTTGACCATGACCAATTTGACCTGGACTTCACCACTACCTATCCTCATATGCTCATCTGCAGTGGGAGATTCTGTGGGTGTGTTTGGATGGTGCTCATCACCACCCATCATGTCCATAGGATCTTCCATTGTGGTCTCTTGGTCATTGCATAATGCACCCCATATGCTTGTGCTGCTTTTGGCAATTTCAATGACTTCATCGGTCTTCCTACAATCCCAGGCCTTGGGCCAACATTGCCACATCTTCAACAAGTGCCACCAAACCATTTTGAAACATGCACAATCATGCGCATAGACTTGTTGGATACTGTAGGCCTTGTAATTTGTTCACCAAAGTATTCTGTGAGGTAAATCCAGAATCTACATATGTGCCATTTTGAGTTGAAACATTGATATGAGAATCAAATCCAGCACATTGGAGATGATAATGTGCTGCATGAGTGCTTCAAGCTGAGAATCCATGTTTGTGACTGTACTGCTGAGATATTTGCACAGTTCATGATCCTTGAGAGTCTGTTTGACTTTCTCACACCAAACCAACCAGTTCCCGCCATCTGACCTGAGTTCCAAGACATTGTCTTCATCAAGCCAGGCCATTTTGGGAATTTCTGAGGTTAGTGAGTGAGTTACTGAGCATTGTTGGGGCTCATAATCTGTTGTGACAGAATAGAGAGGAGTTTTGAAGACTATGCAGTAAAAAATTTCCCAGATCTTCATGGAGCATCAGCTCACACAGAAAGAGTTTGCAATGCTGACATCACACAAGGTTTGGATTGTCCTTTATGCAAATACATTAATTTCTCAGTGTGCTCCAAGTTTTAATTGACATGTCACTTATGCTGACCATCCTTGCTCTGTTCTGTGAGCCCTCATGATCTCCAAGATTGAAGTTAAATTGAAAATCATGATAAGCATTTTGATTTAACAGAGTGGGCCCCATGGTGGTGTCCTCATCAAGTGGCTGGCAAGAAGATGCTGGTGAAGAAGTTGCATGATTTTGCCACCATGTGATTGCTCTGCTGGAATACCCTTGATAGCTGGAGCATTGGTGAGTTTTTTTGTTAATTGCTGAACTTTACCAAGAATAAAAAGTAATTGCTGGCTTTTTTCCATGATGACATTACAGATGTCCCCATATAATAATCTCCATAGCAATGGTCACCTCAAATCACTTGGGTGCCATGCAAGCCATCAGTAAGTTAGTCTCTTTAGCAGCCTGTGACTAGATTCCAAGGATATGGGGTGACTTTCTGAAAATACTGATCATGTACTACTAATAACATGGACTCTGAACTTTCTTAGATAACTATGGAAATTGGACATGTCATTTTCTTGCATGCCTTGGTGAGGATTCCCTTGGTGATTCCTTGGCACTCTGCTTTATTGCTGAGTGAGTCAGGGGAGCCACTGCCTCATGCTTCATTTTGTGCTGTGATTCAGATTAAAGTAGTAATTGATAAGGCTTACACATGCAGAAATTAAATTTTCTTCTGGAACATGTGATGAAGTTCCTCCTGATGCTCTGCCACTCTGCCAGCATGTGTATGTCAGCTTCTATTTAAGTAAAAACAAATACATCTACTGCTTACCATTATAGCAAGTGGCTGCTCAAATATAGTGTGACAGTCCTCATGTTGTGGCATCAGGGAATAGTCATCAATGTCATCATCATGATGCACATTGATAAGAAATGTCTGATATGGTTGAGAATTCAGGATAAGGGTTGTCTGAAATCTTCAAAAAAATTAACACTCACAATGCTACTGCCAGATGGATATGCATATGTGAGATATATCCCTTGAAGGTCTAGAGTATCAGGAATTGAGAGTTCAATGATTGGGCACATTCAGAAAGTGGGGTAAAAAATGGTAAGTATGCACACCACCTTATTGCTGCTAAAATAATGAAAAGGTTATGAAGGATTTGGTAAACATGATAGTCGAGTGAAAACTAGTGTATCATCAAACCCACCAATATGTGTTAAAGTTAGGTGAGGTGCTTGACTTAATTCAGAGGTATAAGAGAATTAATGCATTAGATTCAACTGACTTCACATCCTTGCAAGCACTCATCCACTATGCATCAAATCATACAGAGAAGGCAACTTGGTATGTCACTCAATGATCTGTGATCAATATTCTGACTTGCTCTCCATTAGATACCATGCTTCAGCTCCTCATGACCATGTCACTCACTCCAGCAGAAATTGAAGAGGTTAACACTGTCATTACTGAGTCTACCACACCATCACCTCTGCTGCCATTGCCAGACTCCAAACCCCCTCATGCCATATCCCATTGCATTTCTGCCATGAAAGCCCAGCCCAGCCCAACTTCAACTTCTCTCCCTGCATCTGATCTCTCACTTGTTGGATACCACAGATGTTTAATATCAATATTCAATGCTAGTATGTTTGTTTTCTGATGCTAAACTGGCAGTCCATTAATGTGTGAGCAGAATATCAGTGAAACAACTCCTAATGCCCTGCAGTAGAGAGGTGTATAATGGCCTCTTTAGATCCTTTGGATAAAGAGTATGATCACTTTGGATCCTTATGAGCAAAGAAGGAGGAAATCTCCAAGACTTCAAAGCTGGAGACTCTAGCCTTGAAGTCCTGGGATTTATATACTATTCTACTTGTATGTACATGTTGTGGTAAATACCATAAAGAGACATTGTACCATGATAAGAAGAAAATACATAATTGGCTGATAAGAAAGCAGAAGTATGTTCATGAGAGAAAGAAGCAAAAAAGCATGCATCATGTGAAACATGAGGTGTGATGTTATCATGACATTATAGATATAGTGATGTGATAAGTTATGCTGGAAAACATCTAAGTCCCAGTAACCTTGTGTCGATAGGGGCTTCCCTTATATAGGAGGTCAGGAGTTTGACTCCTGTCATGAGCAAGGTTTAAATAGTGAAAAGAGTGTTTATAACAATCAGATTGTCACTATTACAATTACTCTTTTCACTCACCCATGGCAGGAGTTGAACTTCTGACCTTCTATAAAAGGAAAAACTCCTATTGGCACAAGGCCACTGGAATTTAGATGTTTTCCAGCATAACTTATCACATGACTGCTTACACCAGCAGTTTAGATCACAAGTCATGTGACTTGTCACATGCACAAGGCTAGACCCTTATCTCTTATCTATGATGTCATGATGACATTACACCTCATATACCACATGCCCATCACATGAGGCATGCTTCTCTACTTCTTTCTCTCGTGAACTTGCTTCCTTATGACTCATGTTGCTTATTAGCCAATCATGTATTTTCTTCTTATCATGGTACAATATCCCATTATGGTATTTACACAAACATGTACACACAGTAGAATAGTATATAAAAACCAGGACTTCAAGGCTGGAGTCCTGTCATATCTCAGACTTTGACCAAGTCCTCTCCAGTCATCTCTGAGGCCATATGACTACCTCAGTTATCTTACTCTGGAGTTAGAACATTCCATCACTAAGTCTTCTCTGGTCTCTCATCCTTTCCTCCATATACAATTCTATGTTCAATTCCAATATGTTATACTTACATTACTTTCTTATACTTCCTTGTTTGCTATTTAGTTAGCCTCCATTCTACACTGTTGTGCTTGGACAAGGAAGCACAGCCCTGGCTGTGCAACTTGCTGGAACTGTAGCAGTCCTTTGTATTCTCTGTTTTACGACCCTAGCCTTTCCTTCTTCAGAACTCTGACCTCTATATATAAACCCATGTACCCTTAGCTTAGACCTTAGTTCAAATATCAATTTAATTACCCACTTTACCTTTTTCACCATTGATCTCGTATCGGTGTTCTCTTGCCTGAGTCTAGATGACTCACCTCCAACCCTCCAACCCTCTGACTTCTGTCCCTCTTGTAAATCAGCAACAGCAGAGTTGAACAAGGGTGCACCACATAAGGTGAAGCTAAAGTTACTTTCTAAATCATACACCTCTGGTGCTCTGGAGATTAGTACATGGACCTCCACAGACAAACTCTAAAAGAGGACGAAGAAGATAAAAGAAGATATCTTATAAGATACCTTCGAAAAGATCCTGATTTTGAGACCCATGCAGCATACTGTGAAAGATATGAAACTGCTGAAGAATATATCATGAAAACAATGCTATCCATGGAACTAGAGATGAAAAAAAAAAACAGGAGAAAAAAGGACTATAAAAGCTTCAATGGTGTATTTGAAGAAAATCCCCCAAATGTTCTACCACCTTCATGAACATATGATCATACTATCAAACTGAAAGAGATGTTCATTTTGAAGAGGGCAAAAGCCTACCCTCTCTCTCTCTCTGAACAAGAAGCATGTAAAAAATTTATAGAGGAGAATCTAGCAAACAGATGAATCAAACCTTCACAGTCCCCCCAAGCTGCACCTTTCTTCTTCATTGACAAGAAAGATGAAAAACTCCAACCTTGCCAAGATTATAGGTATCTCAATGAACATACAGTAAAGAATACTTACCCTTTACCAAACATCCAGTTTATCATTGAACAAATTGGGAACTCAACAATCTTCACCAAAATGGACATCCAATGGGAATATCACAATATACAAATTGTACCTGAAAATTGATGGAAAGCAGCCTTCATTATCCCTTTTGGACTGTTTGAACCAACTGCAATGTTCTTTGGAATGTGCAACTCTTTTGCCACTTTTCAAGCATTCATGAATAATGCCTTTGGAGACATGAAGCAGGTGTTCTCCACCTCTCCGGTTTTAAAACAACTGGATTCAGAATACCCATATTTTGTAATGACAGATGCTTCGCTCCTAGCAACTGGGGGAGTTCTCATGCAGAAAGACTCCAATGGTGATCTTTATCCATGTGCATACCAATCTACCACTTTATCAAGTGCAGAATGAAACTATGATATATATGACAGAGAACTATTAGCAGTTATCCATGCACTAGAAGATTGGAGACATCATCTACTTGGAGCTCGACATGTGGTCCAAATACTTACGGATCACAAAAACCTCACCTACTTCAGAGCCCCTCATTGACTATCACAATGCCATGCCCAATGGCAAATGTTCCTACAAGATTTTGACCTTGCATTTGCACATATACCAGGAACACATATGGGTCCAGCTAACACCCTCTCTAGAAAAAATGACATATCCACTGAATCAGACAATGCTGAGGTAGTTCTTCTTCCAGATGACCTTTTTTGTAGACAGATTAACCTCGCCCTAATGGACAAAATTGCAAAGTCCACTCCCTCTGATCCCTTTGTCCTCATCACACTTGAGAAAATGTATAAAGATACTCCCCCTCTTCCTCGAACAAAGTTGTCTGACTAGATCTTTATCTTTGTAGATCAAGAACTCTGTTTCCAGGGATACCTCTTTATCCCAGAACCCACTCGCCAAAAACTCGTCCATGATCTACACTACTCCCTAACAAGTAAACACATGGGTTACTTCTGAACATTAGCAGCTCTTGAAAAAGTCTTCTAGTGGCCAGGAATGTCCACATTTTTGCAATGATTCATCACAGGTTGTGCGACTTGTCAAGCCAATAAAGTAAACACCCATCCCACATCCCCCCCTCTGATACCTTTAAACTCATCTGCTTCTTACCCCTTTCAACAAATCTTGGTTGATCTCATCTCTGGACTACCTCCAGTCTCTGGATTTGACTCTGTCATGGTTGTGGTTGACCATGGTCTTTCAAAGGGGGTAATTTTCTGCCCTTGCTCCAAAAACATTGATGCACAAGGAATTGCCCAACTCTTTTTTGATCAAGTCTTTAAAAGATTTGGCCTCCATGACAGAATTATCTATCTCAGACAGGGGCCTCCAATTTGCATCTGTCTTTGCCAGGGAACTAGCACGACTACTCCAGTATGATGTTGCCCTATTATCTGCCTACCACCCCTAGACAGATGGAGAAACCAAACGAATGAATCAGGAACTTGAAATTTACCTTTGAATTTTCTGCAACGGAGCAGTGGATCAATGGGTTCCGCTTCTTCCACTGGCTGAATTTCATCACAACATGGCAACCCATTCCTCTACTCGGAAATCCCCATTTGAACTGATCATGGGATACCAATCTCAAGCCTATTCACCAATTGGAAAAACATTTGTTCCAGAATTGGGAAATAGATTAACCAAACTGGAAAACTCTCAAAAGGAGGCATTGGCAGCACACGAATGAACAAGAATGTTTATGGAAAGATGAAAAAGATCCACATTTACCCCATGGAAAACTGGAGACAAAGTATGGCTGGAAGCAACTAATCTAAAAACAGATTATCCAGCCAGAAAACTAGCTCCCAAACGTGAAGGACTGTTTGAAATTGAAAAAGTAATCTCTCCAGTAGCTTACCAGCTCCACCTCCCCCCAACATGGAAAATCCACAATGTATTCCATGCCAGCCTACTAACCCCTTATATGGAAACTTGAGAGGATGGAGCCAACTTCCCCTGACCTACCTCAGAAATAATAAATGGAGAAAAAGAATGGAAAATAGACAAGATTATTGCCCATAGAGGAAGGAAGGGAGCCCACCAATTCTGCATCTGATGGAAAAGATATGGTTCTGGTGATGACACATGGAAACCAGAATCCAACCTTGGAAACAGATTGAAACTCTTGGAGGTTTACGAATGCTCGAGGAAACTTTGAAACTCCCAGAACAATGACCACACCTCATAAATACTCCCTCAAATTCCCCCATGAATCCTCAAGACTTCATATCCCCTGTATATCTCCTCTCATGTTCAGAATCTTTGTTTCTGAATTATCTCCTGTCCGAGGACATAGACTCTCCCCTGTTTTTTGAAACATTCTCCTGGTATCAATCCTTGAATGCCCAGCCCTCTACCACTACCTTGTCTCATACCCTCTCTATGATGAAGCACCCATCTTCCCTCCCCTTATTGCGGCCTTTCAATAACTCTCACTCTCTGTTAGACTCAATCATGAAAGAGTTAGAAGAAATCTAATGCCAGCAGAATTACTTGATTACACACTTGAACACTTTCTGGCTGAAGGACAAATTCAGATCTGTCAAACCCTTGCAGACCTTGGAATCTTCAGGATCATCAATACCTTCTCCAGAGTTGCTTTGGCTCCCTACCTCTGACCACTTCTCTGAGCCCTCACTGAGGAACAGGGAGAAAACTACCTTCTGAATCTCGCCCATGACCACCTCGCCATATCACCCTCCTTCACTCCCATCATCGAGAAACTTAATGGGACCAGCCATGTCCAGAACCCTTCCATCATGGGAAACACCGGACCATTGCTTGGAGGAATCACCATGGCCGAAAGAAGAATTAGAGACACAACCCTACAAATGGCAGAAGGATTGGCTGTGACCTCCATCCCCCAGACCTCCCAAGTTTTACCCATTTGAGATGGCCCAAAGAAGCCTCTATCATCAGTTGAAGGAAGTGAGGGACAGAGCACGAATTCGGTCAGAAGAAAAGAAAAAGAAAAACAGAAAGAGGCATCATTACCTGACCCCATTTCCATTTCCCCAAGATCCACCCCAGGACCAACTCATAGGAATAGGAAGTCCAACAGGCTCGCATGCTTCCAGTGTGGAAGTATCAAACACCTTCAACCTGACTGTCCAATTTACACTTGTCTCTTCTGCCACCAAAAAGCCCCTGGACACATTCAAAGAGAATGCCCCTTCAACAGATGCTCATCCTGCAATGGAATGGGGCACTTCTCTGCTGAATGCTTCGACCCAGAAGACTTCAATGATGACAATGGAATCTTCAATGATGGCGACTCTACAGAAGATGACTTTAGAAGTTGAAGAGGGTAATGTTACAAGTAAGCACAGCTCCAGAGGTTCCAAAGGTCCCGAAACCTGTTTCCGCGGTCCCAATGCTCCCAAGATACTTCCCCATGGTTCTGAAGGTTCCAAAATATCAGAACCATCAGAACACTTTACCACTCTTTTACCTGAATGAAAGCCTGAAGACAGACTTCCCCCAGAATGCTATTGGACTCTATTCCCTGAAGATTACACTCCATATGGTCATATGGAGATCCCTACTCTTGACTCGCCATGTTCCTCTTTCACTCCACTTTTGTAACTCATGCCATGCGTTCCTAGACTCACTTTTGTCACGGACCTCTGCTCCCCCTTCCATCCTCCCTCTGATGGTAGTGTCACCCCATTCTATTCATTGACCCACGAGGCCATTGTAGTATACCATGTGTTCCTACCCATCACCTTCCTGTTCCAAGATGGCTCCGAACTGTATAAATACTTAGTAGTTGACTTGTATGTTCTGCAGCTAGATCTGCGCAATTATATGCAGTGTTTAGTCTCATCCTGCCCAAGTCTTGAGTTTTAGCAGAGAATCACTAGGATTTCTATAGGACATTGTGTCACCTTTGAGAACACACTGGGACTAGACATTGTGCACACATAACACAGATGGTTGCATTGACACCATATGTACACCCAAGGAGATTTATCTCAACACATCCACTCTTTCTGACTCTCAATCACTTATGCCTTCCATTTCTTTAGTCTCTCATGATATTTCTCCTTTTCTGGAACTTGTAGCTCTGGATCCTCCAACTGTTTTATAGATACATCTTTTGTGAATAAACATAATCTGTCCACCTATATGGTTCAACCTCTTCTCATCCATTTATTTGATGGCACCTCAAACTCAACAATTACTCAGGCTCTCAGGCTCTCTATTCTTTTCCCCTCTGGTGATATTACTCCAATGATGTTCTACATCACTCTGCTAGATGGCTCCTGTTCCTTAGTTCTAGGACACAACTGGCTTACCTGCTTCAATCCATTGATTGACTGGGTTACAAGTGAAACAACTCCTATTTGTTAAATCCGGTCCCGCAGAGGTCCGAGTACGAATCTCCGGAGCGCCGGAGGTGTACGGTTTGGAAAGTGACTTTGGCTTCACCTTATGTGGTGCGCCCTTGTTCGAGTCCGCTGTCGCTAATTTACGAGGGGGACGGAAGCCGGAGGGTCGGAGGGTCGGAGGCGAGTCGTCTAGACTCAGGTGA
>JBBPMF010001265.1:0-10776 GCA_038090175.1 Austroboletus eburneus
GAGTGTTTGATATGGACTTAGTGGCAAAGCCAGAATGGGGCAACAAGACATTGTCGTCGTTGCCTTTCTATATCCAACACGCTTTTCGAGAATTTTGGGGAATGCAATACCATGTAGCGTTCAAACTTCAATACTCCACAAACATAAGCGGCGTTAGTTGTGCCATCGTATAAGTGGTACTCGGAGTCGGAGACTGGTGCCTCCGCGCGCCACTACGATTACCAATATTGTCCGGCGTGGTTTCTAGGTCAAATTAATTGATGACACACTGAAGAACACTGACCGCGTGATCACCATGTACAGTACTGTCATTTGATTCCACCGAATCATGTGCACCTGTCGAGAAGTCTTAGGTCGTGTCATCATCCTAAGATCTGAGATCTGAGTTGGTCACGGGTACAGTAGCACTTCATATATCTACGTGGCGTCAGAGACTTGGCAATCGAGCGCTGCAAAAGTAGCAAGACTTTCCAAGCTACAAAATGAAGACCGGCAATGAATGGCAAGCACGGTATATAAAAAATTGAACCTGTTCTTTAGTATCTTACCGAAGATCCATCTCAGAGGCCTTGGCCGGTTCCCCCTTCAATGAGAAGAGCTGCGCGACGGGCCGGGAATTGCCGTGACGCACGTCAACCAGTTACCAGACAAGCATAATGCATCCTCCCGATCGTCCAAACGTATTGGCAATATTGAACAACCTGACTCATGCGTCTGCGCCCTTCCTGTCGACATTCCTCCTCATCCATCTTTCCGCGCCCCTTCTCGCAAATGTCGGAGGCTCGTCCCTCTCCTCGAGTGTCATGGTGCGCGTCCTTCCCCGGATTAGACACTCAGCCTGAATCTGTCGCGATCGCTTAGCTCTTAGGAAGGGAGTACTATCAGACCTCGTTTGGAGAACGGTACCTCCTCCTCGCGCCGTTCGTCGTCCACGTCGCTGCGGGCGTCTCCCGACGACTGTTCACCTCTCCACCCCGCAAGCTCACGAGTACGCTCAGCCTCGCTGCGTACACCTCCCTCTTTTTCCTCCCCATCCATATTGTAACGCATCGGCTCGCCCCCACCGACGCCACCTCGCCTGTCCTGGCCGTCGGGCCAGCCGAGCTCGACTATGAGTTCGTCAAGACGGGTCTGAGTCGCTTCCCATGGCGCAGCTGGGCACTGTACACGGGGCTCGTGGCGAGTGTATTGGTACATGCCGTTGAGGGGGCTAACGTCTTGCGCGCTACGTGGCCTGGCGCTCACCGCCTTTCGTCACGTATGCGCAAGCTTATCGCTGGTGCAGTGGCGCTCCCTGTGATGCTGGGACTCTGGACGTTGTCCAGGGAACCTCATATGGCATTGTCGTCCACCATCGAGCGATATACTGCGTGCTTTACCACGTCTTGGGTGTATCGAATGTAAAAAGTACGTTTCAAGTCGTATAAATCTATCATACTGCCATGGAATATATGATGTACCAAGATAAGAACGTCATCCTTTCATCAAAAAATATTGTAGGAAAGACAAGGAATAGAAGCGAAAAGAAGCGAAAGAAGGAAACGATTCGTAAGTATCATAAGAGGAAACGCCATTCTATGTGTTCTATTCGACGGTGAGCACAATCGAACGTCGTGAACTCTGGGTCACGTACCTATCAATCTGTCGGCTCGAATCCACAGTTGATCGGGTCGACCTGGGCCCATATGACATGAATATTACCGTAATCGATGGCATGCCCTTCTGTTAAGCAATCCATCGCTTTCTGGGATAAATCGAACCCCACTCCTGCATGGTCCACCGCCAAAGCGTAGATTGTCTTGTGGGTTTTTGGATAAGTAATCTCGTAGCACGTCCCGCACGCAGGCGAGTTGTAATCGGCCACGGTGAACACTCCTCCGACGTTAGGATAGGTGGGAAGGGATCCGAGGGTGGTGTACGTGGTGGTGAGGTTATTGGTGCCGGAGCAAGAGACGCTGCTCAATAAGAGGTCCTGGTTATCATAATCATTGGAGTACGTCAGGGAAGTCGTTGGAAGTTGTGCGAAAGCGGGGAAGGCGAATGTAAAGGAAACGGAAGCGAAAATGATGGCGAAGAACTTCATTGTGGTTGTTGTAAATAACGAAGAGGCGGATGGAGAGTAGGCTCGTTGCGTTGTCGTAACAGGGGATGGGGATACGGACCATTGCATGTTGATCTTTATATATTCTGTCAGTTAGGCCTTCACAGCAGACCTTGCCTCGCGCGAACATCTGGACGCTCGGAGAAGAGGTTATATAACCATTTCAATCTCTACATCATGCTGTCTCACACTCATACACCAATGGTTGCAAATGGCGTGCTCCCTGCTTGATGCAGGAAAACTGAGATGTCACGGAATTCAATGGCCCAAGCATGCATACAAGGAAACATCTGCCGAACGCTTACCATAGAGACTAGATCCGTACTTTGCGATGGACTCGAGCTTTGTGCCTAAACAGTCTGACCCGATGCCCTTGGCATGTCCACTCAACCCGTGGACGGTGGAGGCGCTGCGAAAGATCGGCTCAACGCAGGCTGTGTGTACGATCTGCTCTCGATCTAACCCAAGTTAGATCGTTGCAGCAGGGAGCGCGAGATGACACCAAGGTATCCATCGAAGAGGACACAGAAAAGGGAGACGGTGAAAACATGACTCAGGCAAGCATCTGAGAAGCCGAAAAATACGCAGTGCCACAGACGGCGGCGCAATATGTCGCGCATGGAAAGTGAGGAGTTTGGGTTCACGGAATTGATTGCCGCTGAATATGAACGATCCGGATGACGCAAGGGGATGCTTGGCCACAGCGACCCGACTACATATGTTTGCAGTGGGAAGTTGGCGAACTTTTTTGTTTTTATTTTTTTGCGGGTCTATCGTCATCTGTGTGTGGAGTTGTGAATCGAGTGACGGCGTTGACATCAGAAAAATCTCACAGAGTACAACAGGCTCACAGGTTTACTGGCGACTGTAGCGCGATAGACTTGATACCATTCTATAGTCAGACATTGCAGTAGACAAGACTTTTTACTCGCAGAAATACCTTATGTATATAAATTTGAGCACTGACTGGCTCCACATATAACATATCTTGTATACCTCACCATCTCAAATGCTCTTCGTTAACTCGAAAAGGTGATGACAACGCAACAATAATGAGGCCTTCGCCACTTCGCCGCTCGAACCAATGATCGTGTTGCTATGCAACTACATTAGCATGGATATCAGAACCAGAGAGTCATAAGAGGTGAAGGGAAGACGACATTGACGTGCATACAAAGGAAATCAGACTGAGAACTTCCACCAGCTTCCAGCTTCCTCATAGAATTCATTTCATTTTTCGACTCACGAATCACGATCGATAACCAGTCATGGAGGTTCACGTAGCTTGCTTCCTCTCGGTGCGTCTATCGTTCTTTTTCCTGCGTTTCAAGTGTAATCGAGTCAGCCTCGGAAGTTGACAACACGCTCCCACAAACCTGAACAAGTCCAGATACACACCCAGTCCTGAGCTCTTCATAGGCTTTGCCCAAGAAATGAGGACTCCGTCACTCGATGTGCCAATTACAATGGCCCACCGAGCACTGACTCTCGTTTGACACCGATCGGCGGTCATTGAGCTCGAACATGAGAAAAGTAAGACGAAGGGGCTCCTTGAACTCGTATGTACCACCACCATGGGCAAGTTTTCCCACGCTAGAACGTGGGCAAGGATGGGCGAAAAATGATCACCAAGACAAGCTCACCTACCCAAGCCCGGGCCCACGATCGAAATTGAGCAAACACCCATTGAAGCACCTCAATTCGAACCAATCCTAGGCTAAACCAGCAACCAACTGACTACTATTAAAAGGAACACAGGCGGATGCTCGGCCCCACAACAAGAACCCTAAGTGAAAAATGACCACCGTGTTAAATCATGAAAACGAATGCATCCAAGGTCAAACACATATGGGCCACCATCGTCGACAAAGACGCATACCTTCCACCCAACTGGGTGACACAAATCCCTTGAGGTTTTAGTGGGTATTAGTTTACCAGACCCAGAGTCCCGCACCCCCCGCAAAAGCGGGGCGTGCGTAAGAGCATTTTTCCTCGGACTCGTCGGTTTGCGAACGACCGCAACGGTAGGAAAGAAAATCAAGACGACTACTAATAAGTCAATATGGAGGTATGTTTTAACTGGTGTTCCACGGATGCTCACCCTCGCTCAGTGCTTTTCATCGGACAGTACGGTCTCCAGTCCTCCCCTTGTGAGAGCACACTATAGGCCAATGTCTGCGGCGATGTGCACCACTTGGCTCGGCGTGCCTCGTTCTTCCGAGACCAGGGAACCTCTGACGGCGCTGTCGTCATCGACGAGGGGTCAGAAGTAAAGTAAAGCGCTTCCTGGCATGGCGCAACGCCAAAGCGTAAATGGCCTTGCCGGTGATGTGTTGGTGATGTTGTAGCGTGTCCCGCACGCGGACGAGTCGTAATCGGTCACGGTGTACGCCCCTCCAAGGCTGGGAAAAGTGGGGAGGGATCCGAGGGTTGTGTACCCTTCGGTGATGAGACTGCACATGCCGGTGGAGCAAGCAGCGTCGTCCAACGAGAGAGACGTGTCGTCGTACGTGATGTCGTACGCGAGTGGCAGAACCAAAGGGCTGCGAAAAAGTGGGGAGAGCAGATGCGAAGGCGAGGAATTTCATAGTGACTGTGGTAAGTAGCGAAGAAGTAGATAAAGAGAGCCCGGTGCGTTCAGTGTACCAGGCGATGGGGATATGCTCGATGATGGGGTCAGGACTCTCAGTGACTCATGTCGGGCAGAAATGACCCTTCAAAGTTTAGTTTTGGGGTAGAATTGGACCGGGCACATCGACGGTCTACAACGCTGTACGCAGTCTTTATTTTTCCCGCAATGTTCTATAACCATAACATTGTCTGCCGCCCTCCATGATCATTGGAGCGTCGCGCATTTTTGGCTTGTGGACTCAGGACGAATAATGCGACTTTCTGTGTCAGCTGAAACAAGTCAGACACAAGGAACGAATTGGGTTCACATGCTAGACTTCAGAACTTCACCGAAGACAACGGTTGTAGACGTCCTTATTTTTGTAAATTTAAACTCATTTCAAAGCACGAAGTAGCACAACACCGAAGTTCCTTTAAGAACTGCCAAAAAAAAATCATCTCGTCTCTAAATTTTACGAATTAATTCTGCTCTAGTTGAGGGCTCCGTTAGTGAACATGTAAAAGGGAAGGCGGAACAGATCTTCCAAACAAAACTGAGGTAAGAAAGAATGGAACGGGTATCTAAACAATTGAAAAGATGTGCATTTCACGGTCTGCGAATTTGTCATCAACATGTCAACGAAAGGGGAGCAAGGGCAGGTGTACCTTGGTATTTCCTTTAGAAGCCGCAGCCTGTAGCTGAGACCCGAGTCGCGTCGATCGTATAGATTTTCGTGGGGTCGCCATGACCGTGCGTCAGGTGACCGAAGGCCTCCTCCGAGATGCTAAAAGAGTCTTTGGCCCCTTCGACGTTGTTGATGAGCGTGACATTGATAGAAAAGAAGACGTCCTTTTGGGGCGAATACTTCAGCTCCCAGCAGGAACCGCAGAGCGGCGAGTTCCATCCGTTGATCACGCTTGAGGCCGCGATGTTGGGATAGTTGGGGATGGAATCAAAGGTACCGAGCCCCTTGGTGAGGAGACCAAACTCGCCGTTGGAGCAGGCAACATCATTGAGCTTTGTATCTCCCTTGTCGTACAGGTTGTTGGTGGAGAGGTGGTACGTCGTAGAGTAAGAGAACACGGGGACGGCGAGGGCGAGCACGGTGGCGAAGGGAGAGAATCGCATGGTGGGGGAGGACGGGAGGATGGGGATCGACTGACGACAGTACCGAGACTTGGCCCTTTTGAAGGAATCTCTCAGATTCCGGGGTGAAACTTTACGTTTCGGTTGCCCTGGTTAGAAACGATGCTTCGGCAAAAAAGGACACACTTTCAAATTCAAGAGCATCGAATGCAAGCAAGAAGACGCACCCTAGCGTTGCAAATACGACTAACTCCGAAATCGAGTATGCCAATCATTAGGTGGATCAGACGAGTCAAGGGAAGAAGGGCTTTCCCCGAGTTGGTCCGTGTGCAGAAAATCTGACTTGCGCGCGCCTTCTGTCTCTAGATCCACAAGGGAATGTCAAATGTCTGCGGCGTTTCAAGTGGCAGATACGGTAGCGGTAGCTACCGTTGTCCTGACGTGACTGCCTTCCGTGGAACGATGACACTACGCGTCGACAATAGCCTGAGGACGTATCTCACATGAATGGCGACCGTATTTCAATCCACTAGCTCTTCGCTCAACGGGTTAACTTCAAGGACTGTTTGGAGCGGCTGTAGGACGAATTTCTTCGATGCACTCGGTGCAGCTGTCGTGAGGAGATCTGGCAGTGGTACGAAGTCAACATTTCGACGGAGTTCGATTGAGTATTTGTAGCGTATGACCCTTGTCATGTGGGCGAATGAGCTGTCGTTCAAATATCGAAACCTAGGCCGCGCATGCATTCTACGTGTCTCTTTACCAGCTCCGCACATTTGCCTTCGTCAGATCCAAGTTGCAGAAAACACGAATCGCGGGCGGACTTGGTCTCGGGACAAGCGCAGCACCTGGCTAACGTCGTCAACACAGAATGGGCCGATGCTGCTCGGAGATACGTACGGCTTGAGGCCCTTGGGGTTGAGAGGGTTCATCTTTGGGTTCGTCGGGTCGTATTTTTCAGGCAGAGTGGACGACTCTGGCCGCTCTGCCGACGGTGACCACCAAGAAGAGATCTGTGCAAAAATGCTCGGCAACACAGAAGCAAGGAAAACGGACGACATTCTTACCGCTGAGAACATGACGAGACCGGTATACAAAGTGGGTCAAGTCTACTATATACTTTTGTAGTCAACGTTGACTTGGTGTAATAAGAAATCAAACAGTGGCGCGGTCCCGCCCGATTCACGTGATGGCGACTGTCATGACAATATGTCGACCGAACATTCAGACATTCACTGCATCCCACGTTTGAGTGCCCGTGAGCCTCCGGCCTCTTATGCCGCCATACCTCTTGCGTGCGCTCAGCTTTGCGTCGCTCCTTTTCACCGTCACTATTGCACAATCTTGCACTAACTTCGGTGTATCCAACTCATCTGGAACGTGTCTTTGTCCTGTAGGTTTCGGCGGTGCAAATTGTTCTCAGGCGGCATGCGGCGGTACCATATTTGATGGCTCCAGTCGCTCTCTCACACCCCCTTCGGCTGCCTCGGGCGGCTTTCCTAACTTGACCTCTGCCGGCTGTTCGTGCTCCAACGGATGGACTGGGGAAGGCTGCAACGTCTGTACGACGTCTTCTGCATGTCAGGCCGCATACGCTGCTGTAGGCGGTAATGCTAGCGCTAGTTCGATCGCCCAATCGGTCGGCGTCAACGACACCATGGTGTGCAATACATCACCCAGGGTATGGGCAGCTGGCGAAATCAGCTGCCAAGTTAACGTGTGTTCGTCTTCGCTGTCTTCTAAACAGCTTACCCATTCCCTTTTCAGAACCCCACGTTGCAAGCGCTCTACCCCCTGCAGTCCACGCTCAACATTCAGCGCACTCTCAACGCCTCGCTCTCTCCGTTGCACAACGTGTCTGGCACGCTCCTGTCCTCCAACGGTGCTTCGGTCGTATACGCTCAACTTTTATACGGTGGCGTCGAGCAGTTCGCTTGTACTGCGTCCCCTTGCAATCAGACGTCCACCAACACTGCCGACACTTGGACTTGCTCTTCACTCGAGTGCCAATGTGTTGACAACACGTCATTTTGCGGAGGCGTCTCACTCACCAACTTGACAAGCACTATTAATTTGCTCTCGGGATCTCTCACCGTCGCTTGCGATAATACCAACACCTGCCACTTTCAGCAAGAAGTCCTCGACAACCTCTTTGGCTCGGGTGGTCTCGAACTGCAAAATTGTGTGTTTGGAGAGTGCATCACGCAGGCCTCCATCGATTCCTCGAATGGCATAACCTCTTCAAGTGCGACCACGGGCTCAAACTCACTTAGTCCCGGTGTCATCGCAGGTTTGGCTATCATAAGCGGTTTGATCGCAATTGGACTCACGAGCGTTGTCTGGGGTTGGATTGTTCAAAGGTCTGCTCGAAAGCGACCGTTTGATGCCAACCAGAACGGTGGAGTCGATGTCTGGTGGAACAATGTCTCTTACTTTGTCCGGTCTTCGAGAGGCGACAAACCCATTTTAGATTCTGTTCGTGGACACGTCGCCGCTGGAGAAGTCATGGCCATCCTCGGTCCCAGTGGTGCTGGAAAGACGACGTTGGTGGAATTAATCGCCGGAAAGGACAAAACGGGGTTCTTTACTGGGTCCATCACATTTCCTCCCTTGACGGATGGGCGACGACCCCGAATCGCATTCGTCCCTCAGACGGACATCTTACCGGCCGTCTTGACCGTGCGAGAGGCGCTTAATTTCGCTGCAAATTTGCGGTTACCCGAGTCCTTGCCCCTCGAGCGAAAGGTCGCTCTAGTCTCGACCGTCATATCTAGACTTGGCTTGGAAAGTGTTGCAGACACGAGGATAGGCGCAACCGATGGAACTGTCCGCGGGATCAGTGGAGGCGAAGCGCGCAGAGTCAGCATCGGTCTCGAACTGGTTGGTTGCCCAGACATATTAGTGTGCGACGAGCCCACCAGCGGTTTGGATTCAGTAAGTGCCTGGCGCGTCGTCAATGTCCTCAAGGAGGTCGCTCGTGGCGGTGGCGGACTATTTGGTTCCGAAAAAGAGAGCAATCAGGGCGTTGCCGTGATATGTAGCGTGCATCAGCCAAGGTAAGTCGTTGTGCGCACTTACCAGGGTCTCTCTCTGATGTTTAGCAGCTCGCGCCTTTATCACTCGTTCGATTCCGTTTTGCTTCTGTCGTGCGGACGAGCTTTATATTCTGGGCCAGGCGGTTTGAATCCTGCGAGGCATTTCGCGAGTGTTCGAAACACTGACCCTGAGGGCTCGGAGATACCTGCTTACGAAGAGGGATACAACGTTGCGGACTATCTTCTCGAAATTGCAAGTGCTGGTGGCCCGATCTCAGCCGCAACTGTCGCCAAGGGTAGAAAGGACGAGCGACATTCTGCAAACACAATGGCAATTAAGTCGGGTTCCGATGTGGAAGGACTGATTATGCGTAGCCAGCATAGTTCGGGAGTATATGCCGCAACGTTCCTCACGCAGTTTCAAGTACTGTGCGGCCGGGAATGGAAGTTGCTTCGTCGGTGTGTCATTTTCTTGATGATTGAGTAGCTCACGGAGCGTCGACATAGGGACAAGACCCTGTTCTTTACACACGTGGCCATCTCCGCCGTTTTAGGAGCCTTCTGTGGTGCGTTGACTAGAAATATCTTGTATGTCGGTACTTAGACTGTTTGTTAGGCGGACTGTACTACCATACTGGGCTCAGTATCGCCGGATTCCAGTCTCGTGTAGGATGTCTATTTTTCTTGGTATGTTGGTCATCCGTGTTCGCCGACGACAGTGGTATGATGCGCAGTAGGGTTCCCTTATCGCCTTCTCATCTCTGAGCGCCTTGTACAACATCGTCGAGGTACGACCGCTCTTTGTTCGTGAACGTTCGAACCTATATTACAGGTATTCTTCTCGCTGTTTTCTATGTTTGCAAACCTGACGTCTGCTGCCAGCCCGACTTCCTGGCTCTTGTCTCGCATCTTCTTCGATGTGATCCCCCTTCGCATTCTTCCGACGATCATCGTGTCCACAATGTGAGTTGATTTCATCTGAGGAGTGTACTTGGTGCTAAGGTCCTTGCAGGACCTATTGGATGGCTGGCCTAGCTCATGACGCGTCTCACTTCTTCAAATTTTTACTCGTTCTCGTTCTCTACAGTCTTGCTATGACGCTCTTTGTATGTGTATTTTCATACATGTGAACATTCGCTCAAGCGTCTTGCAGAACTTTTTACTCGCCACTGTCTTCCACAATGGAGGGATTGCGATCCTCATCTCGGCTCTCACGGCGTTGTATCAAATGACGTACGCAGGATTCTTTGTCCATCTGACATCCATCCCACCGGTCCTCCGATGGTTGCAGTGGTTGTGTCCACTCAAGGTGAGACTTGTGTTGTGTACGAGAGTTCTTGTTCATGTGCCCGGTTTCAGTATACCCTCGAAGCGCTTTGTGTCAACGAGGTAGGGTCGGGACTCATGATCAAGGACGTGCTGCAGGGCGTTCCAGTCAATGTTTCTGCATTGTTGATCATGGAGATGGTGCGTGTCCGTTTCTTTGTATCTGTCCATACTACTCACCTATTGTGCTAGCTGTTTGGTTTTGCGCCCAACAGCTATTACAGAGACGTGCTCGTCTTGTTCGCCTTTGTCGCCGGCTTTGGCGTCATCTTGATTGGAGTGGTGTGGTTAAAGCTGAGGGAAAAGAGGTGAGAAAAAAAGTATACTTGGGTTTGGACTGGATATGGCGGATACAAGTACAAATAGCGTGTCTAACTCTTGCTAAAGTAAGGAGTCAATACTTTCTTGTTGATCTAGCACTCCAACTTTCTTAAACAATGCAAACACAAATGAAAGTGTAGCTTGCATGATTGCCCTGTGGATATGTCAAAGATGGATGAGGCTATGCAGTATGTATGAGCTCTTGAGAAGGAGTTGAAAGGGGTCATAGAGATGGAAAGAGAAATGGACATGTTAAGCATTTAAAAGCATTGAAGGACATTGTTACAAGTAAATGT
>JBBPMF010001266.1:0-10774 GCA_038090175.1 Austroboletus eburneus
TTGTCTAAGTGATTGTGGAGTGGAGTTGGAAATTGCTGACGGGAATCATATAAGGTGGGAGTTGCGTGCTTTGAGGATCTTGGAGATCTCATACTCGGGTTCGCTGTCAACCTCAACCAGAGGAGGTGGAGGTTGAATGTGATTGGGGATACTATTGGGGACTGAAGGTTCAAGTTGCAAGATGTGGAAGACTAGGTGAATGGACTTCATAGAGACAGAAAGGCGGAGCGTAAAGGAGACAGAGCCAGCTTGCACGATTATCGGATACGGACCTAAATTCTTCTCAGAGAGCTTTTTAGATGGACAAGTTGAATTAAAATACTTTGCTTTAATGAAAACCAGATCTCTGACTTTAAAGTCAGGGGCTGGAGATTGTTTCGCATCAGCAGGTCCTTGGTATTGTTTCTGTGCTGTGGCTATTTCTTCACGGAGGAATTCATGGAGAGTGTCGAGGTGAACCGAGTATTCTCTGGTGCGGGCGGAGGTGAGATCGTGTTCGTAGTGGATGGAGATATTGGGGTAATAACCCTTGTTAGCGAAGAACAGGGAGACACCAGTAGTTGCATTCGGAGCATTGTTGTAGGCAAACTCCATGAGGGGCAGGAGTTCAGCCCAGTTGTCCTGCTGATAGTTGCAATAAATCCAGAGGTACTGTTCCAGCATCTGGTTCATCTGCTCAGTCTGTCTGTCACCCTCAGGGTGATACCCAGAGGTAAAGTGAAGGTGAATATCAAGCACTTTGCCAAGAGAACGGAAGAAATGGGATACGAACTCGGAACCTCAGTTGGAGGTGATGTGGGATGATACTCTGTGCTTTGAGAACACATGGAGTAAAAAGAGTTTGGCCAACTCCAGGGAAGTCACCTTGTTATCTGTTGGGATGAAGATACATTGCTTGGATAGGCGATCCATGACAACAAGAATGGCGGTATGACCAGAGGAGCCTGGGAGTTGCTCAATGGAATCCATAGATATGGAATTCCATGGCTTCTCTGGGATTGGGAGCTGTTTAAGAAGCCCATAGGGCTTGTGCCTTGGAACTTTTGCATGAGCGCAGGCTGTACAAGAGAATACATACTCTTTGACAAAGGTATGGATGCCTGGCCAGGTGTATTCACGGTGGATTAGTTCCAGAGTGAGGTTTTGACTGAAATGACCGGAGAGGGGGTGATCGTGCTTGAAGCAGAGAATGTGGAGATGGAGGTCATTGATGTCGGGCATGTACATGCGGCCATCGAGACGGAGGTAACCATCTGTGTCTACAGTCCAGTGAGAAGCAGAGGGAGTGTTGGAAATGGGGTCGGAGAAAGGGTTGGGAGATCCAGTCATGTGGATCATGGCAAGAGGGTCAGATGGAAGAGCGGAGAGAATATCACTGTGGAGTTTCTCGAGGTCGAAGAGCGTACTTGCACAGAGAATGGGGAATGCAAGGTATGTAGCTCATAGAGATGCAGTGAGTTGCTCTTGGGTGAAAACGGGGTGGAAATTATGTGGATTGACTTGAGCGTAGTCCTTATCCCCCTCTTTGGGATAGATATCCCAGTGTCTAGTGAGGGCATCAGGTTTAGTGCCAAGTTGGCCAGGGCAGAAACGGACGATCATGTTGAATTGGGAGAGGAACTCCGACCAGCGGGCTTGCCGGCAGGTCAGGAGTTTAGTGGTGGTGAAGTACTCGAGGTTTTTATAGTTGGTGACCACATCAACTGGAGTTGCGGAGCCTTCAAGATAATGCTGCCAGGTGTGGAACACTTTGTGAATAGCTAACAACTCCTTGTCGTGGGTGTCATAGTTGAGCTCTGGGGAGGTCAACGTCCGAGAGTAGTAGGTGACGGGGCGGACTTCCGCATCGGAGCACTTCATGGAAAGAATGCCTGCGATAGCATAGTTGGAGGTGTCGGTTTCTACAATAATCGGAGCGTCAGGAGCCCAATGTGTAAGAATAGGAGCAGAAGTGAAAGCGGCTTTCAGTGCCTGGAAAGCGGAGCGGCAGGTGTCCGTGAATTGCCAAGGGACACCCTTACAGGTGAGGCAGGTAAGCGGAATGACGATTTTGGAGTAATTGTGAATAAACCATCTATAGAAATTAGTAAATCCAAGGAAGGATTGGATATCCTTGACCTTTCGAGGTTCAGGCCAGTTTAGGATCGACTGGACCTTATCCGGGGACATGGTGAGGCCAGATGGAGACATCTGATAACCTAGGTATTCTGTGGAGTCCATATGGAACTTGCACTTCTCGGGTTTTGCATAAAGACCATGTTTGCGGAGACAGCGGAGAACTTCCTTAACATGCTTCTTATGGGCGGCCATGTTTTCAGAGAAGATGAGAATGTTGTCGAGGTACACAATGACGCTAACGTCCAAAAGATCAGCAAAGACAGTATTAATAAACTGCTGGAACACCGCCGGGGTGTTCATAAGACCGAATGGCATGACAAGCCATTCATAGGAGCCATACTGCATGCAGAAGGCGGTCTTCCATTTGTCGCCCTCAGCTATGCGGACTAGGTGGTATGCATGCCAGAGGTCGATTTTGGAGTATACCTTGGCGCGGCTTGGGGCATCGAGGAGGTTGGAAATGCGGGGAAGTGAGTAGTGGTCTTTCTTGGTAATCTTGTTGAGTCCCCGAAAGTTGACGCAAAGATGAAGGAAACCATCCTTCTTGTGAACAAAGAGGACCAGAGTGGCATGTGTGGAGGAAGTGGGTTGAATAAATCCTATGGAGAGATGCTCATCTAGGAAGGTGCAGAGAGACTCAAGTTCGGAAGGGGAGAGAGAATAGGTGGTGCTGAGCAGAGGAGAGGTACCTTCTTTGAGATCAATCTTGAGATCATGTTCGCAGTGAGGGGGCAGAGTATCTGCCTGTTGTTTGCTAAACACATCGGAGAACTCATGATATTCTGATGGAACACCAGAGAGATTAATCTGTTCAGGAGATTCAGTAGCTGCGGCATGGAGATCACCTTCTCTTGGTCGAATGTGCATGCTAAACTGCACGGAACCTTGTAGGTGACAGGCCAGCGCAAATGCAGGAGCATTGATGAGAGTGATGGGCAGAGCCTTGCAGTTGGAGAAACGCAGTGGATCTGAGGAGGGGACAACCGGAGGTGGAGATGCCTTAGGAGTCGGGGGTGAGCTCAGAAGTGTGGGACTGGGCTGTGGAGTAGAACGGAAAGAAATACTGCTTGTGACCCAGTCAATCAATGGATTGTAGCGGGTAAGCCAGTTGTGTCCAAGGACCAAAGCGCAGGAGCCATCCAGTGAGGTGACATAGAACGTCGTTGGGGTGATATCACCAGTTTCGAAGAGGATGGAGAGATCGATAGCTTGAGTGATGGTGGAATTTGACATGCCATCAAAGAGACAGAGCATAAGCAGAGGGACAGTGTAGGTGGAAAGATTGTTCTTATTCACAAAAGCGGTGTCTATGAAACAGTTGGAGGAGCCAGAGTCTACTAACATGGAAAAAGGACAGAGATCATATGATACAAGAGAGATGGAGGGCATAAGTGATCAGGGATCTGAGAGAGCAGACACGTTGAGATGGAGCTCCTTGGTTGCACATTCAGAGTCAACACGACCATCTGGCTGTGCAGAGCCACAGAGGTCATGCTCTATTTTTTCGCTTCGGAGGAGGCTTCCAGTTTAGCTTCCAGAGTTGTCTTGGCAGTGCATGCTTTGGATGTCTTTGAAGTCAACCATGGGCAATCCTTAGCTACGTGGCCGCCTTGACCACAGAACATGCAGAGTTTATTGTCGAAGTGGCATTTGCGTTCAGCAGCGGTCAGCTTGCCGTCTTTGCCAAGCTTCAAAGAGAGGTCGGGCTTAGGAGGAGAGTTGGAGGTACCAGAGGTACCAGGAGTGGGGGAAGTGGTGGCGGATTTGCCCTTGGAGCTGTTGCTCTTTGAGCCACTGGATTTGTTGTTGGACTTGATATCGGATTTGGCATCAGAGGATTTGTTACCAGATGGCCTTTGCTGACGGTTAATCTTGGACTTATGCTCCCAGTAACACACGTCGATTGATTGTGTGAGATAACAGAGTGCAGCGAGCATTGTGGGCTTGCCAATGCGGGAGATTTCATCCTTGATCCTGTCCAGGAGGCCATTGTAGAAATGGTGACGGAGAGCACCTTCTCCATAGCTGCGGACTTGCAAAGTGATCCTATTGAACTCCACAATGTACTTGTTGATACGCTGTGTGTCCTTCATTGCAAGGTTGTCGAGCTGGTGCTCGGCATCTCTGACAGGGTTGTGAGGACCGAAATTGGTCTGCAACTCAAGCACAAAGTTCCTGTAATGATCCATTCAGCGAGGACGGAGTTGAGGGTCTTCCGCGTCGAGGAGGTCGGGTTCAAACCATTCTAGGGCCATGCCCTTGAGATAAGACTGTGCAAATGTGACTTTGGTGTGGTCCGTCCTAAAGGCCCTAGGCCGGTCTTGAAAGTTCAGCTTGCACTGAACCAGGAATGTACAAAGTTTCTGAGGCTCTGTGCCGTCAAACTGGTCAGGTTCATGAACCTTGGTCTGCTGGCTTCCAGACTCAGCGGGACAGTGATTGGCACACGACAGTCCGCAGATGGCATCAGCCAAATTGGTGAGTGCATCCTGTGGGACCGGAACATTTCTGTCTCCATCTTCGTCACTGTTGTGTCTGTCACCAGGGTCAGGGTCATCACCAGGTCCTGGGGGACCACCAGCAGGATAGTCATCGTCATTGTCATCTGGCAGGTTGAGTTCGTCTGGGTTAAACCTGTCGGAATTGTGATCTGAAGGTTCATCGTCATGTGAAGGAGGACAACGGCACCATGGTGTATTGAACCCGCCAAGTAGGGGCTGTTCGGTGCAGGAGCTGTCTGTTTCTTCACCTTCATCGATAACTTCTTCGATGCGAGCGCCTGGGGTTGGAGACCTCAGTTGGCGTGGTGCCTGCGATGCGGAAGCAAAAGTCTGACAGGTGGAGAAACTGTGGAACTCGTCAATGACAGCTGGTCCATGACGTGAGCTGGCAAAAAACGATAACAGATAATATAGTGGGGGAGTAGCCGAAGCACACTCATTGTCAGAGGCCTGGTGCATTTGCAATTGGGATCATGTTTGCATGGTATGTGTGGCCATAGGTGATTGTCGATTGTTAGAGAGAAGGGATGAGAACTTGGACAAGCATGAGTTCAAATATACTGTTAAGTACGGGTCCGTCGGGGATTGGGCAGTGAACTCCAGAGTGTCAGAGTTGGTCGGAGGGGGTAGGGACTTTGGCTTCACCTTATGTGGTGCACCCTTGTCCAGTTCCGTTGTCCCTAATTTATGAGGGGAGCAGAGTGGAGGTACAGAGTGACCAGAGGTCAGAGGAGAGTCATCAAGACTCAAGCAAGAGAACTCGTTGACAAGCTCAATGACGGAGGAGAGACAGGGGACAGAACTAAGTTGATATTTGAACTGAGGGGCTAAGACATATTACAGTGGGTTTATATACGGAGGTCGAAGTCCGAATGTAGTAAAGTCAGGGTCAGAGCGACGGAGGAAACAGAGTACCACTGCTGTGCTGGTCAGTCGCATAGCCGGAGCTGTGCGCCTTTCCCTGAGCACTGCAGTGATGGAATGGAGACTAACTATGAAGAGAACAAAGGAAAACGTAATCATAATGTACATGAGCACAAGAAGTAAAGTGGACATGGAGTAGTAGAGGACATAGGAGCAGAATAGTGGAAGTAATACACATGGAGGAGTGGAGCGGACTTAGTGAGAATTTGGGATATGACAATGTCCCCCTTTTTTTCCTCTTAATATTTCTTCTCCCTTGATGTGTGGAATTGCACGTTCATACCCATCAATAGGGACTGTTCAGTACGTCGTTTATTGGGCAGGATGTGGCATGTTTGACTGCCCTATCAAGTGCTTCATCTTGTCAACATGGTCGTGTCTGTCGTCACACCAGTAAGCAGGACCCATCCCGAAGGTTGTCATCTGACACAGTTCCGATCCCGTGGGCTGATTCAAAATGCCAGCTCTCACTTACGTTTCTGTGCATTTTGTGAGTCACACATTTTGTGTGGCAGTGCCTGATGTTAATGGTCACATGGGTGACAGTGTAGCTTTGTATGGAGTGTGTGTAACATCACGCTCGTGTGGCTTGTGCTCAACTTGAGATGTTTGTCAGTGGAAGGTGGCGAGGCAGAAGAAGAGGTGGAGTGGACCAAGTTGCCCATGTTGCGATGTGACATGAGTATGTGGAGTGATCCAGAATCACAGCACAAGGGAATACTATTGTGATGGCTGGGTGTGTGGGAGCGCCTCGTGTTTTTTTTTCTTCTGGCCTTGTCTAATTTTTTTTCATCCTATTACTTTTTTTCACCCCCTCGCATTTATTTCCCTCAGAGTTTCCCTTCTCTTGCGGTGCTTTCATCTGCCCAGTTCAGTGATCATCAGTGCCTGTGTTTAACTCGCCTAAAGCTGACCATGTCCGCAGTCTTTCGAACTCTACCAGCTTATACTGGAAGGAAGAGAAAGAAGCTCAACCCCAAAAATTACACATTTGTATGCTCTTTTCTAGTGCATATCTCAAGCACTTTTTCCCCCCTCACCTTATTCCCTCCCTTCTTTCAAGAGGTCATCATTGTACGAGCGTGTGACTGCTATATATAGTTGTATCTATCTATATATTATATTCCTCGTTTTACATACATTACCTAGTTTTTCATGTTCACATACAGTTGCGGACAACCAAACTCAACACTTTTACAAGGCAAGTTTTTGTGACACCACAGCACATCAAGACAGTAAGAAAACCATATATTCAGAACTGTAACACTATGTATGAGATGGTTGCATGAGCCAAATTTTTAAATTCTGTAATATAGTGGATTTGACCCCAAAAAAATTGGCGCACCCAAAAACAATTAGCTAAAAATCCAGAAAAATGTGCAAATGACTCCTTTCACAGTCCTGTGAATGATTCCAACATCAAAAAACTTATTGGAGCAGTCAGAAATTTGTTTAAAAATGAAATTTAAACCCCACTATCTACTGATCAAGTGATCATCATGCCTGGTGATCATCCTAAGAAGAAGTCAAGAAATACAACAGGAATGCAAAACAAACAGCAGAAGTTATCCTCAATTTTGGAGTGTCCTGGGTTAACTGACACAAACCAATCAGACTCAGATCACTGTGGCCATGATTCTGAAATTAAAGACACTTGCCATGACATTTGATGGACTAAAGATCAATTATCAGTGGGAATATGAAGAAGGAACTGAGAGCGAGTCAGAAGCTGAACATGATATTGATGAAGAAGCAGAGCTGGAAATGATGGATAATATTGAATTTGAACAGCGGCTTGCAAAAATGGTTGATCAAGAGGATGAAAAAGATACTACATAATTGGGTGCTGAAAGTTCTGTGTCCAAGTGACAAATGTGAGTAAGCAGATCTCACCCAATATTCAACCTGCCATACAATAAAGATTTGACTTAGTGAGGCCAACCACATATGCTAAAGGCCCTGACAAGATGAGCATATGAAAGCGGACACGGCAATAATATCGAAAAAAGTGGCAAAATCAATCCTCACTGGATGCATTTGATTTCAGCTGCATACTGGCAGCATCTGGGTCAGATTCAAAACCCAAGCCTATTTGTGATGCCAACTCAGTTTATTCAACCCAATCAGTTCATAGCACTCAGGCCATCCAAGTCATAAGTGGTTCTCAGAGTTCACCTTAGCTGCTGAGTTGAAGCTTGAGATTTCCAAGTCGCTTCCTCTGCATGGTGGGATTCAGTCGGAGACTGAAAAGTATGCCTTCCATCCAACGGTCCTTCAGATGGTCTACCCGACTGCAAGCTCAACAAATTTGTCTCATGATGTCTGGTACCCCCAAGCAGAGCAGAAAAGGAAAGGGAAGAGCCAACATTCCAGCCCATGTTGCCAGAGGAAGGGATGAAAGGGGCCAACTGAGGGGCCATATTACTGCTGGACCAACTCAGATTACTGGCACCTCAAGTTACCCTCCCCCACTGGTGTCTCAGGAGCCCATATCGACGACAAGTAATTCTGTCAAGTGGGAGAAGCATCCTCACCTCACTGATTCCCTCATCACCTGGCTTATGGAGCATCCGGCTGACTGTGTCATCTTATTCAATGATAAGGCTGCTGGGGAAAATGCATCAACAAGGGCCTCTGGATGCAGCAAGAAGGAGATCAGTATAGCAATTGCTCAGTATCTATTTGAAGGAGATGCCACTTATGTGGATCTATATGTTGCCAGTGTTGGCACTGACAAGTTTTCACAGTCTGTACTTTCATGCTTAACAACATATGGAACCATCCCTTTTCACTCATTTTTATTTTACTAAATTTTCTTGTCAGGTTAAAAAACAAATACCATTCGCAGTCTGCTCAATTTTGGTCAACAGGTGAAGGGGTTATGATCGAGGCTGGCCATCCATCTCATGTGAATCTCTTGGGTGAGTAAGCATGCAAATAATTTCTTTCTGTTATCTTATGCACAGGCAGTGGAAGTGATTGCCACATTCCCCTGGTATAAGAAGTGCTTAGCCATGTGGTGCAGAATACCTTTATATACAGCCAAGACATTCAATTCGGTGCCCAACCGAGACCATGGAAGTGTGCTCATGAATCTCATTCAAAGCCCTCATGACCCAGCAAAAGCGCAATCTCAGGCTCACCCTACTCCGAGTGAAAATTCTGTCTCTGCCGAAGATGAAGTTGATCCTACTCCCGAGCATGATGAAGATCTTCACCAACAAGGTGGTAAGGATGAGGATGGGGTTGACAAGGCTGAGGACTTTGCTATAGATGATGTTGCAGAGGAGGTGGACAAAGAAGATGATGGTGCGGGTGTACATGGTCAGGGTGACATGGAAGATGCTGAAGAGGATGGACAAGAAACTTTGTTGTTCAAGAAGCACTCTTTGGTATGTTGTTGCCGAGCTTACAATTGCATTTAAATAACTTAATTAGCAGCCGATTGAGGTCTCTACACCTTCTTCCAAATTCCATGCGATGACATCATTTAGGGATCCTGAAGCATCATATCCAATATTTGGCAGCCCCCAGCCCCCCTCATCAATTGGCTCATCATCCATCTCTGGCAGTCATTCTGGTCGCCATGTGACGCTGTGGATATGATCGAACCACTTTCCAAGGAACCCCCCAAAAGGGCCATACACCTACTGGTGACATCGTGATGAACGGGGTCGCATGCTGATGGACCTGAACGAGGTTGGAAGGAAGGGAAATAGGCAGACTATATCAGCCAGCTCGACCGGCAGAATCGGTCAACGGACATTAGGGGGGGACCGACCGTGTGGATGCGCGCTCGCAGAAATATCGGATGCCTGGTTGCGAGGACGTGGTGGTGTTTAATGAGTAGAGAAACGTGTATGCACTGCCCTACCATGGGTGATAGGGGATAGATGCCATTTGGATGCACACTTCGAACCCGCATAGGAAAAATAAATGTAAATTGGACCTCGGATAGAAAGACGCAACTTATGGGCGGTGTAGAATCAGCGATTCAAAGATGACAACTCATTACATAATAGTGGTTGCGTTTCTCAGACACGCACGTTCCATCTTGAAGCTCGGACAACGGTCCTTCTTTTTCTTCTTGTTTTCTGCGATAATAACAAAACCTGACCATGATGGATTTTCCGGTATTCGTCAGCTGCCGGACTCGTTGTGAGTTTCTTGTTCTTTTCAACTTGGATTCTCGTGACCACGTATTGTGATGTGTCTCCATGCGCCGTATTTGTGTGATAGATCCTGCTCTGGGATCAATCGATCACGTGTGACGCCCTCACATTTCCGTACGAAGTGCGGCTGATTTGAAGCGCAAGACTGTCAATGCCCAAAGTCTTGTTCTTGTTCATTCGCTACATCGTCCCTCGTGTGCTAATCATCCAGAGGTATGGTGAGCCAAGGCACTCTTCATGATACGATTCCCATCTCGTTTGGTAGAGTTCAGCAGTGTGGCCGATTACCTCAATGTTACGGTAAGCATGTACCGTTCCTGTTGTCGCGACGGCGCTTATCAGCTTATAGTTGTGAGTCGGACCATGACGCTATTTCTCGCATGTCATCATCCATCGTCTCAGTTGCAAAGTATGGTACGCCATCGCTGTGGCTGTTGGGATGCTGTCCATCGCAACGAGCAATTGTAAGGGACAGTCTTTTGACCACGCCGCAGTTCCTGTGGCACCCTCTAACTCGATGGTGTAGTTTTAGTGCTGCTCCGACTGTGTGCGCTCTGGAATCGGTCCCCACGGCTCATGCTAGGCATGCTCGCCTTCTTTGTCGCCACACAGATCGCAGCGCTCACTTCGGCGGGCTATGTGATCCATTGTATGCTCCGTGCGTACGCATGTTTTTTCCTCGTCCGGAATCGTAACGTCTGTGGACCTCTAGCGACGCTCTTCTTTGACCCGTTTTCACACATCTGCATCCCTCGGGTCAAGCCTGATTTCGTGATACTGTTTAGCCCCGGTGTGCGTCTGATCTCCGCGTTGTCGGGGTCATACTCAAGTATCCTCAGATGGCGTTCGAACTCATGGTTTTCCTGACGACGGTGTGGAACGCGCTCGATCGACCGCGGTCGCGGAATGAGGAGATGGCCAAGATCATGTAACGAGACGGAAGCCTGTACTTTTTCGTACGTCCCCCTTTTTTTCCCTCTTAATATTTCTTCTCCCTCGATGTGTGGAATCGCGCGTTCATACCCATCGATAGGGACTGTTCGGTACGTCGTTTATTGG
>JBBPMF010001267.1:0-10771 GCA_038090175.1 Austroboletus eburneus
GGGACGGAGGGGGGGGATGGGTGGTTCATATGTGGGGTCCAACAGGTGTTGGCTGTTGGCTGTGGTGGTCCAGCTGGTTTCGACGATGTCCGAGGAGGCGTTGCTAGTGGGGGTTGGGGGAATGGCCATGACAGAGGAGACAGTGGGGGTGAGGGGAAGGGAGAGATGGTGACGTTGTTTATATCCTCTAAGGATATCAGCGGAGTTCCATAGGTTCCGTTCGGGTTCCCAGGAGTCTTCTTCTGCGGAGTATCCTTTCCATCAGATCAGGTATTGTCGAGCTGTCGGGGTTCCACAGTGTTTGATGATTTTTTCGATCTCATACTCTTCTTGGCCATCAATAAGGTCAGGTGGAGATTTGGGGAAATTAAGGCCGTGTACGTGGTTTTCGTGATAGGGCAATAAGAGTGAGGCATGGAAAACGGGGTGTATCTTCCAGATACTGGGAAGACGGAGTTTGTATGTCAGGGGAAAGAGAACCTCCGTGACGGTAAAGGGGCCTTCGCGTTTCGGCACAAATTTGGGGTTGACGATAAGACGTCAGAGATTCCTGGCTTCTAGCCAGACTTGGTCTCCTTTGACAAAGGGGGAGAAGGATTTCTTGGAGCGAGCAGCCATGGTTTGTCTGGCGAGCTCATGGGCTGCAAGGGCTTCGTTATGGGCGGCGGTGAGGGAATGAAGTCGTTCTTCGAGGGTGGGGATTTTCGATTGGGCGAAGATTTCTGGGAGGACTTGGGGTTCGTATCCCATCATGAGGTAGAAGGGGGATTGTCCAGTGACGGAGTGTGGGCGGTGATTGTGGGCAAACTCGGCGTGGGGAATTAGTTCGGACCAGGAGGAGGGGTTACCTCCGCAGAAGATACAGAGATAGGTTTCGATTTCCTGGTTGATGCATTCGGTTTCTCCGTCGGTTTGCGAGTGATAGGTGGTGGAAAGGGCAAGGGAGTATCCAAGGAGTCTGGAGAGTTCCTTGGCGAAGATTGAAGCAAATTGGGGACCGCGATCAGAGATGATTTTCTCATAGAGGCCAAAGCGTCGATATACCGTAAGAAAAAAGAAATTTGCTATTCCTTCTGCGGTGACGGTTTTCTTGGTGGGGCAGAGAATCACCCCCTTTGTAAGCTCATGGTCTACTATGACCAGTAAAGAATCGTAGCCGTCGGAGAGAGGGAGGTCGGTGATGAGATCACACGAGATCTGCTGGAAGGGGTGGGTACAGGAGGATTTGATGGGGAGAAGGGGGGGAGAAGTGGGGTGTGTATTTGCCTTGTTTTGCTGGCAAGTAGCACAGCCTTTGACATATTTATGGACGTATTGGGCAAGGCCAGGCCAGTAGAACTCGGAGGAGACAAGTTGGCGGGTTTTGAGGTAGCCGGGGTGGCCGGCAGTTTCGTGGTCATGACAACGGTGTAATACGGCTTTGCAGAGAGAGTCGTCCACAGGAATATATGTGCGTCCTTGGAAGGTGAGGACCCCGTTGTCATAACACCAATCGGCGACACGTTTGCGGAATGGGAGGGGAAGGGTGAAGTCGGTGGAGCTGTCGGAGACGTCTGGGATCAACTGAAGGAAGTCCTGGACAATAGAGTCGTGTTTGGAAGTGTCCGAGATATGCTGGGAGAAGGCGGTGTCAATAAGATTGACGAAGAGAGAGTGGGGAAGGAGGGTGACTCCGGAATTGTTGTTGTCTTCGGAGACAAGGTCAGGACGGTGGGAAAGGGCATCTGGGGCGGCAAGGAATTTGCCGGGGACGTGAGAGAGTTTAAGGTCGTAATCCGCAAGGTCGAGGAGCCATCGGGCTTGCCATCGGTTGAGGTTTTGGGTGGAGCGGAAATACGTGAGGTTTTTATGGTCGGTAAAGACCTGAACAGGGTGAGGGGAGCCATGAAGATATTGTTGCCACGAGCGGAGGGCACGGATGATCACTAGAAGTTCGCGATTGTAGATGTCATAGTTCCTCTCAGCTGGACTGAAGGACTGAGAGAGGTAGGAACAAGGGTGCCATTCGCCGTTGACATCGGTTTGGAGGAGAATGCCTCCGGAAGCATACTTCGAGGCATCTGTGGCGATGGCAAAGGGGGCGGAGGTATTGGGGAGTTGAAGAATGGATTTCTCCAGGAAAAGGTGTTTCAGCCAGGTAAAGGCTGTTGTGCAGAGGGGAGACCATTCCCAAGGAGTGCCTTTCTTGGTGAGGTTGATCAAGGATTGTGCGACGGAGGAGTAATCCGGGATGAACCAGCGGTAGAAGTTGGCGAAACCCAGAAATGATCGGATGTCCTTGAGTTTCTCAGGGGTAGGCCAGGATGCAATCCCATCGAGTTTGACTGGGTCCATGGCGAGCTGACCGGGTTTCATGATCATTCCAAGGTAGTCAACTTCGGTCACCCCGAAACGACATTTCTCGAGTTTGAGGTGCAGGTCGAGTTTCTGCATATGTTGGAGGATGTGTCGAGTTCGTTCGACATGGAGTTCTTCCGTGGGGGAGTAGACTAGGAGGTCGTCCATGTAGACGACAAGCCATCCTTCAGCGATCATGTCTCGGAAAGAGTCGTTCATGAATCGTTGAAAAGTCGTGGGGGAGTTAGTCAATCCGAAGAACATGACGGTAGGTTCAAAGAGGCCTTTGTGGGTGATGAAAGTGGCCTTCCACTGATGTCCATCTTTAATACAGATGTTGTTGTAGCCCCAGCAGATGTCGAATTTGGTGAAAAGTTTAGCGTCCTTGAGCTTGTCGATGAGGTCAGAGATGAGGGAAAGGGGGTAGGCGTCCCGGACAGTATGCTCGTTCAGGTATCGGTAGTCCTGGCAGGGACGGAGGCCGCCATCCTTCTTTTTGATGAAGAAGAACGGGGATGCTTGTGGGGAGTTAGAGGGACGGATCTTCCCAGAGGCAAGGTTTTCTTCAATGAATGCTTCTGTGGCTTTGCGTTCGTCGGGGGAGAGGGGGTACACCTTTCCGATCTTCAGGGTGAAGGAGTCATCAAGGTTGATTTCGTGATCGTAGGGGTGAGAGGGGGGAATGTGTTCAGTGGCTTCTTTCGAGAAGACTGCCACGTAGTCGGAGTACTTGGGAGGTAAGACCTGCTTTGGTTTGGTCTTTTCGGCGTTGGCAGCGAGTTCAGTAGATGTGTTGATTTTTCCTATAAGATTGACAGGCCCGGAGATGACAAAACGGGAGTCGCCGCGAAAGATCCTGTTCACGGTGGTGTGGAGGATGGGGTTGTTATCGAACTCTTCCCTTGTTTCATCCTTGAGGAAGCTGGGAAGATGGTGATGATCTGGGAGAACATGGATGTGTCGGATTTCGGGGGAGTCATTGGGGAGTAAGGAGCGGAAGTAGGAGTCATGTCTTTTGGAGTCGGCGGAGTGGAGGGAGTGAAGGAGCTTTGATTGGTCGGTGGATTCGGCGATGGAGATGGTTTGGTTCGACCAATCGATGGAGGGGTTGGTGGCCTTGAGCCAGGGGAGTCCAAGGATAACGTTAGAGGTTCCGCAGTTCATGACGTAGAAGACCACCTTGTGGGCGAGCCCTTCAATATGAACGAAGAGTTCGGTGGAGAATTTAACTCCTCCCTGAGCGGTGGGATCTTGCGTGATGCTTCGGACATTGAGGGGATGAGGGAGCTGGGTGGTGGGGAGTTTGTGCTTTCGCACGAAATTCCAATCAATACAGGAGATGTCAGCTCTGGAGTCAATCAGGGCAGTGGTGTTGACGACTTTAAGCGTATGTGAGGGAACGATGATTTGAATGGGGAGTTTCATTGTTCCGGGTTCGGTAAATACTTTTACATGCATATGCTTAGGAGAAGAGGAGGAACCTTGCATCGAATGAGGTCCTCTGTTTAAAAACCCGAGGGGATGGAGATTTTATTGAGTCTGGTCATCGAGTTTTCTTCGACTTCTTCGATGCAGGCGGTGCGAGGGGCAGAGGGTGAGGAATAGGTGGGGCAATTTCTTGCGTTATGACCTTTCCTTCGGCAACGTAGGCAACGGCCTTCCTTGAAACAGCGTTGTCGTTCTTCTTCGGTAAGCTTGGGGGGACGGGGAGTGGTGACTGCGTCAACATCCATGGCATTAGGATCTTTTGGATGAGGGGTGGGGTTAGAGTAAGACCGGTACTCGGTCTTTTTGCCGGAGATGGCCTGAGTGCGTTCCCACTGTGTTTGGAAGTGTATGGCTTTGTCGTACCATGCTGCAACAGTGGTGGGGGGTATGTCCATAGCGAAGATCCGTTTCATGAGGGGGGGGGATGCCATTGGCGAAGAAGTTGACGAGGACGTTGTCGTCCGTGATACCAGAATTGGCGACGTGATTGCAGAAGTCCACAATATAGGCGTTGAGGGTGGTGGCGAGGTCTTGTCCTCTCTGGGTAGTGCAGCGGTGGGTGGATAGCCAATGGATGGCATTGTCCGCAATGTTGTGTCGTTCAAAAGAGGTTTTGAACACTTTGGCGAATTCTTCAAGAGTCCCGAAGGTACTGGCGTCAATGGCTTTGCGTCGGTAGGTGTCAGCCCAAGTGAGGGTGGAGTTCTTTTTCATAAAGGAGAGGGCATATGCAACTTTCTTTTCGTCGGTGTTGTAAACCTCGTTGTTGATGATGAGGTAAGCCATGACTGAGTAGTACCAGGGCATAGCACGCTAGTAGGATCTGTCGAAGTCTTCTGGGACTCCAAGACGAAGTTCAGTGGGTTTCACCAGTGATGGGGTGGGGTTCGTGTGGGACATTGGTGGTATGGCAAAGGGGTTCGATCTACTGATTGGCTTGGGGAATGGGGGCGTGGGGACTCATGGAAGTACCAGCGAGGCTGAGAGGGCATGGGCGAGGGTAAGATCTTCTTGATCTTCTGGAGATACGACAATGTCGTCGTCAGTGGGTGCGTCTTCTTGCAAGGCTGAGGAGTTCTCTGAGGGGGATGATGGGGGTTCGTGGAGGCGGCGGGGGCCTAGAGAGGGTCTAGGGTTCGAGGGGCGATAGGGATGAATGGTGGGCTAAGGCGAGGCTTGCCCGGAGAAGAGCAAGTTAGACCTTTTGTTACATGTTGGCGTAGACCCGAGGGACGAGAGATGTTAACGTCACTATTCAGCCGACGTGACAAGGGTTTGATAGAGGGCTATCCTCTTATCCTCAGCCTCAACGGTATGTCGTGAGCTGTAGACCTGATCGACGTATGTCGCGACTCAGGGACAAAGGGGACCACGTGGTAAATGTGGTGACGAGGATACGAAGGGAGCGCCTACTCAACAGTAAGGCGAGGACTGGGGGACCCGAGAGGAATCGATGATCAAGATAGATTCGGGTAGGTCTAACTTGGGGAATATATTGAGGGTATCGAGGGGTTTATATACGTGAGTCAAGAGAGAATAAAGCGGAGCGTAAAGGGGATGACTCGGCTATAGAAGGCGATGGAATCGTGAAGAAGGGGAACGAGTCAGAGATAAGTGGTGGCAATACAACTGCGGATACTGCGGATGAGTCACGCTAAATAGGTAAGCAGAGATAAGGGAATAAGAGAGAAATAAAGTGGCTCGAGCGGGACTCGAACAGCAGGAGCACTGTCTGTTACGCAGGCTAAGGTAAGAATAGAAAAAGGGTAGGGTATACACGAATCGTAACAATTGCCCTCCAGCTATCAAGGAATGTTTAGCACTCTTCAACAAGCATGTAAACAATAACTGAGAGCTAGGCATGGAATTAACCCCAGTGGACACTACCATTGACAAGCAACAGTATCCTGTGCCTGTTGATCTAGTTGCTTATACCTCCCTTAAGTGTGTTATTTTCCATTCTTGCTACTGGTTCAATGAGATATACTACCGATGCTCTACTCATACTGGCAATAGTCTAGTGATGTTTTATTCCCCAGATAGTGGTATTCTGACTCCTGGTTCCATCAAGTACATATTTGAAGACCATGGTCAAGTCCAATTTGCTATTCAGCACCAGCTCCTGGCCAATTTGAAGATTGCTGATCTGTTCCAATATTATCCTTACTTCCTGGCTCACTTATATTCTGTAAAGCTGGATGCAAAGCTTGAAATCCTTGATCTGACAGCAGTGGTATCACACTTTGCTTATTGGTGCTTCTCTAAGGACCATGTGATTGTTTTAGTCTTGACAAAGATAAGCAATTTATCCACTATACACCTATTTCATTGGTTAATTTGCACTATCAGGAATAATGTTGTGATTACATCTACCATTCACTCTTGTGTAATTATGTCATTCATATAGTGTGATCATCCTCCATTGAATTCAATTATTTATTATCTGCTCTAATTTTGTCTGCTAAACACCCTTCATCTTGAAGATCTGGGCTGCTCTGTATCTTGCTGCTGATGTTGGCTGATACTTCATGCCCTTTTAATGGGCAATTGGTCCCTACCAACTGCCCACATGTTGCCCAAATGGCAGCCACACATTGCCCATTTGTTACTCTATACATTTTGGACTTAATAAAATATTATGTTTTACAAGATGCCTTTGAGCACCTTAAAATAATATATTTTATTGTTCAGATAAGCCACTCATTTTAGATAATATTGAACAAAATACTATAATATAATATTTGATAGGTTAAAAGGGAATATAAGCTTATCGTAAATATAATAAGACATTTGCAAGTTAAAGGTCAGAAAGATTTACCTCCTCTCTCCAAAAGAGCATAAGGCTACAGAAGCCTTCCTCAATGAAATTCTTGCTTTGAGCAAGATACGCCCCTTAAACTCCCCCCAAGCTTCCCCATTCTTCTTCATCAAAAAGAAGGATGGTGGACTCTGTTCATGTCAGGACTACAGATATCTCAATGAACATACTATTCATAATGCCTACTCCCTCCCTTTAGTCTCTGACCTTGTCGACAAATGCCGTGATGCCAAGATCTTCACAAAGTTCAATATCTGATGGAGCTAAAACAATGTCTGAATCAAAGACAGACATCAATGGAAAGCTGCCTTTATTACCCATAAAGAACTCTTTGAATCAAACATAATGTTCTTCAGTCTTATCAACTCCCCTGCTACCTTTCAAAGGTTCATGAATGACTCCTTCCACAACATGATCACTGAAGAATGGCTTGTCATCTTCTCCTCCAATGAGAAAACCCACACTGAACAAATCAAGTGTGTCCTCCAGTGGATGAGGTTTCCGGACTGTCAGAAGTCCTTTGACCACCTCAAAGAACTCTTCCTTGCCTGCCCTGTTCTCCAACTCCCCAACCTCTCGGCTCTGTTTGCTATTGCAACGGACATATCAAAATTTGCCTCTGGCATGATCCTTCTCCAGATGGATACCAACAGGGATTGGCATTCCTGTTCCTATTTTTTCCAGTCATTTTCACCAGCAGAATGAAACTATGATATCTATGATTAGGAACTCCTTGCTATCATGCAAGCCCTGAAATCATGGTGCCATTATCTCCATGGCAGCTTCCATCCAGTTCAAGTCTTCATGGACCACAAGAACCTAACCTACTTCCAGTTAGCACAGAATCTCAACCACCAACAAGCCCATTGGCTCCTCGACCTCACAGATTTTGATCTAACTATGATCCATGTCCCTGGAAAACTCCTTGCCAGTCCTGATGCCCTCTTCTGCCACCCTGACCTCATCCCCTCTGATGAGGCTGATAATGAAGGTGTCATTCTTCCCCCATTTCTCTTTGTCAACTTTATCGATGCCATGCTCCAGAAGCATATCTTGTCTCACTCCAAGATACCTTTGTCCTCAAGGCCCTCCAATTCCTTGATGGATCCATTCCCTCTGTCTTTTGCTCTCAACTCTCCAATTGGCAGTACAAAGATGGCATCCTTACTTTTCAGGGATGTGTCTACATTTCCCCTGGTGAATCCCTCTGATGCTCCATCCTTCAGCACTGCCATGACCACAAGACACCCCAGTTATCTCAAAACTCACCAGCTCATTGCCACTGAATTTTGGTGGCCAGGCCTTGCTCAATACATATGCAAGTACATTGAAGGTTGTGCCTCATGCCAGCAACACAAGGTCAACACCCACCCCACTGTCACCCCACTTACCCCCATCTGCTTCATATGTACCTGCCCCTTCCAGCAGATCTCATGTGATCTGATTACTGACCTCCCTGAATCCTCAGGCTTTGATACTCTCTTGATTGTGATCAACGTAATTCTCTGCCCCACCAAGAAAACCATCACCACCAAAGGGATTGCAGCCCTCTTTTTCCACAAAGTCTTCCTCTGATTTAGCCTCTATGACAGAATCATCTCTGACCAAGGCCCTCAATTCACCTCTGCCTTTGCCAAAGCATTGGAACAAGCTGTTAAATTCAGTCCCACAGAGGTCCAGATACTAATCTTTAGAACACTGGAGATATATGATTTGGAAAGTGACTTTGGCTTCACCTTATGTGGTGCACCCTTGTTCGAGTCTGCTGTTGCTAATTTATGAGAGGGTTGGAGGGTCAGAGATAAGTCATCTAGACTCAGGTGAGAGAACGCCGATACGAGATCAATGGTGGAGGAGTAAGGCAGGTGATTAAATTGATATTCAAACTGAGGTCTAAGCTAAGGGTACATGGATTTATATATGGAGGTTGGAGTTCCAAAGAAGGAAAGACTAGTGTCATGTATAGAATACAAAGGAACTGCTACTATGTCAGCAAGTCGCACAGCCGGGGCTGTGCTTCCTTGTTCAAGCACAACAGTATAGAATAGAGGCTAACTAAATAGCCAACAAGAAGGTATAAGAGAATAACATAAGTATACATAACATACAGGGAAAAAGCATAGAATCAGATATAGAGGAAAAAACAAGAGATCAGAGAAGACTTAGTGATGGAATGTTTCAACTCCAGAGTAAGATCACCAGAAGCAGTCATACAGCCTCAGAGATGGCTGGAGGGGACTTGGTCAAAATCTGGGATATGACAGTATTCCCCTCTTAGGCCTGAACCCCTGAAGGCTGTAGGAACCATCTGTGAAGTCATGACAATGTAAATTGACCAGGGTGGTCAAAGCGGAGTGGTGGAGGGCTAAGCAAGGTGGAATTGGGGTTCAGATTGGATATATAAGGCAGGGAACTTGACTTCGCTTCTTTTCTTCAAACCACTACCATGTCTTCAACCACAATGACAATTTCTGCAACCCCTTACCCTGACATTACCTCCTGGTCCAATGACTGGCTTCAAGAGAATGACAACAACAACGAGGCCTTGGCCCTGGTGAAATACCAGGAGTGCCACTGGCAGGTGACTGAGAAAAAGAAGAAGTGAGATGAGGAGGAGCAGTATTGTCAGGTGTCATATCCCAGATTTTGACCAAGTCCCCTCTGGCCATCTCCGAGGCTGTATGACTGCCTCCAGTGATCTTACTCCAGAGTCGAAGCATTCCATCGCTAAGTCTTCCCTGGTCTCTCATCTGTTCCTCCATATCCGATCCTATGCTCTTTCCCTGTACATTACACTTACATTATTCCCTTATACTTCCTTGTTTGCTATTTAGTTAGCCTCCATTCTATACTGTTGTGCTTGGACAAGGAAGCACAGCCCTGGCTGTGCGACTTGCTGGCACAGTAGCAGTTCCTTTGTATTCTTCACATGACACTAGCCTTTCCTTCTTTGAAACTCCAACCTCGGTATATAAACCCATGTACCCTTAGTTTAGACCTCAGTTTGAATATCGATTTAATCACCTGCTTTACTTCTCCACCATTGATCTCGTATCAGTGTTCTCTTGCCTGAGTCTAGATGACTCACCTCCAACTCTCCAGCCTCTGACCCTCTCATAAATTAGTGACAGTGGACTTGAACAAGGGCGCACCACATAAGGTGAAGCCAAAGTCACTTTCCAAACCATATACCTCCGGCGTTCCAGAGATTAGTACCCAGATCTCCGTGGGACTGGATTTAACAGTATATTTGAACTTGAACTTGTCTTGAGTTTCTCACATCTCACTTCCCTTTCCTTCCCACAACTTTCAACAATCACTCATGCCTACCTACACAATACAGACCTGTTCACATTTGCATCATGAACAAGAACGAGGAGCAGCTGCTCAGGCAAACCCATACACTCCCTTCCATCCTCATAACTCTCCACAAGTCAAATTCTGGAGCTTCTCCAACCATTGCTCAGCTCCTCGCATCTGCACTCCTCTGTTCCATGCATGCATCGAAGAAATCCCTGAGAATGACAAGTTATCAGAGATAGCAGTTCCAGGTGACTATCAGACACCACCATCTCCTCGTCAATCTCCTCCTCAAGGGAATGACTCCAGTGATGACAGCTCTGACAACACAGACCCTGACTTGAGATACTGGAACAATAATAATTTCCCCGGTGACCCTCCAGGCCCACCAGGTCATGGTCCTCCAGGACTGCCTGGCCTGCCTGGCCCTAGCAGGAATCCCAGCAATTACCTGAGTGATGATAGCAGTGACAACAATGACCCTGTCAATGTTCTGGCCAACCTGGCTGACACTATTCATGGGCTCTCCCAGTCCAACAACTGTCACTCTAAAGACTCTGGTAGTGAGCACACCAAGGTTCACAAACCCAATCAGTTCAATGGTATGGAGTCATGGAAACTCCGGACCTTCCTGGTCTAATGTGAACTCAACTTTCTGGACTGTTCTAGGGCCTTCCGGACTAATCGTGTTAAAGTCTCATATGCACAGTCATATCTGAAAGACATGGCCCTCAACTGGTTCAAACCTGACCTCCTCAACATCGGAGATCCAGACACCTGTCCAGTATGGATGGATAGCTATAGGGACTTCATACTCAAGTTGAAGGA
>JBBPMF010001268.1:0-10764 GCA_038090175.1 Austroboletus eburneus
CCATCCTTCTGACTCCTTATAGTCGATATGAATACCATCGTCGTAGTTTTTGCACCTCCAGTTGTCCTCACCGATGCCCACGACCTCTCGGATCTGGATTGGCCCTTCTAGACCTTCAACTTGGCTTAACACATCCGTTTCATCGACTCGCCAGTCTCTGTAGCCCATGGGATGTTCCGGGGGTCTGTGGTAATTATTAGGTGCAATAATATCACCTCCCGGTCATAGGGCTCGATGTAAAGTGAGTAGGCTAGAATCTAGCTCCCTGATCATTCGATGGTCTGCAGTCGTTTCAATACTCTACTAGCATTCAACTATCATGCACTTTACGTCATGATATATTCCGTCAAATATTCCTGATGCTAACGTCGACAGAACAGAAAGCCAGCCAGGGACTCGGTCAACTGAAAGTTGATGCAAGTGGTATGTAAATTATACATCATTCTTGAGTTGATAACATCAGTGGCCCCTGAACAACATAATAGATCGTATATCTCCTCTATGCTGCATCTTCTGCGTGAAAAGCAGTCTGCGAAGATCGGTGAGTTATTAAATACTGAATATATGCAATTTACTCAACCTAAACCCAATACACGAGAATTATGGCATTGACAAGTTTTGAAAGCGAGTTGACAGAGTAGAGATACTATCGTTTCACAAAAAATTGAGTCGTCAACTTGATCGAGGTGCCGCTGTGTCACTTTACCTGCAGCTACAGAGGTATGAAACGCATAGATATGTACCTGTTCGTCTGGCTGGTTTCTTTCGCTCGTCTGGCTGGTTTCTTTCGCTCGTCTGGCTGGTTTTCCCTCTCATTTGGTTGGTTTTCCCTCTCGTCTGATGAAAGTCCATCAGTCTGATTGAGATATGAAGCCCTCAACCCACTAACGTACCAAGTTAGACTAACTGGTACTGTGCTCGGGCGTACCATTGTTCTAAGAGAGAGTTCTTCATGAACGACATGGGTTGTATTATCCATGCTTTCACCAAAAGGTTGGGTCTGTGTGAACGCTCAGTATCGGTTTGAAGCGCGGGCCAGTAGACATGAAACATAGTACGAGAAAAGAGTTAGAAGGGAATAGAGAAAACGTTCGACAGGAAACCCACTTTTATATGTCAAGGAGGTGGCTGAATTTGAGAATTATGTAAGTCCAAGTCAGCCGCATTTGGCAAGATAGACTCATCTCATGACCTCATCCATGACGTCATTGAGTTGGTTTTCGGTTCCTGAAGAAACATCATTGAGGTCCAGAATGCCATACGGATCCGACGCATCTGAGCACCATGGCTGAACATGGCACAGAGATATCTAGGTGTTCAATGTGCTGCCAGCGACTAGACGTGTCCGGACGTGTCCGGACGTGTCTGCCACCCACCACCCCTCTAATTATTTACACAATCTGAGGTGGAACCAGAGTAAGCGAACTCACAGATCTGGTAGTTTAGAATTCCAATCGTTGATCGACAGGGAGTATATTTGACGTCGGTCAGACAATAGTCTACTTTATGCTCTGTTGCTAGAAGGGTGTGGGGCCAGTTTATGACAATGATTAGCAGCCATCTCGATAGCCCATGATGCATGACATCCTCGACTTAGAGCATGTTGAGTCAGTATATAATTCTCCTCCAACAGTCTGACAGAAATTAGAACCCTGTGGTTGGCATGACTTGCGGTAGGGTGGGTCCATTTCAACGAGCCTTACTTTGTACTAGACAAATTATCCACCTTGTCGTGTCAGCCTCTGATGATAATTCTCGCCTCCCCTAGAAATTCAGTCACCAAACAGAGCTCTCCCGTATACCATGTGTGTGAAAGTGGGAGAGGTGTGAAGCATATTCCACGTAAATGAATTCGAACACAGTGACGAGGACACGCACTAGCAAGATTTCGTGTGCAAAAGCGAGCCCTTGCCCTTTACCACTACATAGGTATATACCCGGATACTACTACTTGGACTCACTTCAATACACATAGCGCGTCAGCCGGCACTGTTATACCCGATAGGGGTGACTGAGAAATAAATCCACTGGTAGGACTTGTTTGTGGCGGCGAGAGAAAACGGTCGAAAGGGACGGGCGGGCGGGCGTGGCCCCTCACTCACCTGGCTAGGGCGGGCGTGCACTGCCACTTTCCGTTTACGGTAACCGAGTGGAACCCGGGGTTCTCCGGAGGGTCACACTCCCTCGTCTGGGCACTGCCACCGCCCATGTTTTTCGAATTAAAGGGACTTGTCCGAGTCTGATTTCAGCTTAGTTTGGGTGGGCGTTGCTGAAGCTGGCGACTGAGCATGCACGCCGGTGGGCATCTGGATGAAGAGATTGATGGTGACTAGAACGAGAAAGACGAAGATGCTGTTGGCAGGCGAACGCATGAAACCCCTTTTTAATGTGAGAGCAAAGGTAACAGTGGAGAGTTTCAAAGACGACATTCAGATTACCAAGCGCCTGTTATGGCCCTTATAATTTGTCTATTGTATTGGCTGACTGATGAGTCTCCTATGAGACGACTGCGCTGATGTCACCGCTTGGGCCGAGCATGTTCGAAGCCATCAGAGTAGAAATATTTATGAGGTGGAAAGATGAGTAGACGGATGGGGACGAACTTGTGCTGTCGCATCTACGTCGTCGCCATCGGCGTGATGGGTGTACGTGCCTTCTCGTATTAGCCTTGTCACGGTCGTTGTCTTTACGGTGCTGGGCACGACTTTGCTTTTCGCGCATGTCGTCGTCATTATTGAGACGGCTCTTTGTATCGACCTGCGGGCCGCCAAAAGTCGCGTCGGCAACATCTTAGCAACTCGATGCAACTCGATGCTTAAATACTATGCTCAAAGTCTAATAAAGAGTGACTGGTTAGTAGGACATCTTTCTATGTCACTGCAGATCGTGATCGGGGTTCCAGATGAAACGAAACAACTTGGTAGTAGTGGACTTGCCTGCCTGGCGGTGTGGTAACATAAAAGTGGTTCCCAAGTCTACGGCCAAATCTTGACAATGATGTAAACTGACGCGAAAAAGAAAAACATTGACCCTCGTGCACACTTTTCGCCCATCGCCTTCCTGCACATCTTACATAAAACATCCACACGGGCTCATTGTCGACGGTGTTCCTGACGAAACTGCGGACGATGTGCCTGGCTTGGCATGTCACATGCGAAGAAGCTATTCCACAGCATCCAAACTCTACAGAATAGAGGGACTCTTTCGCTTTTTCGAGGCTAAGTACTAAACTGTCATAACAAAAAAAAATACATCTCATATACGTACATACAATTTAGGTACAGACTACGCGGCGACTTTCACACCTTATCATGCCCGTCGGGAAGGTACACGTTGGAGAGCGTCTGCAAGTGCACTCTTGCCGCCGAGGACTCGAGCCCTGGTGACGCAAACGTGCTCCTAAAATCAAACTGGATCGGCGGATTTTGCGTCTTGAACGTATCGCTGATCCACGCTCTCCCCAAGATCACGCGGAGGATCAGCATCTGAGGCGATATGCACTGCGAAAACACGAGTCAGCCTCGAAATCGTTAGACGACAGGAGCAGCATACCATCATCAAGATATATATGGACATGACCGCAATCGACGTCGGACTTCCTATGCCATACAACACAAGAAAGCCGACCCCCGTGATCGTGTACGGAAGCACCGACTCGACGATCATGGTGGTCACCGTGAAATACAAAGAAGCATACTCCCTACCGAGATGCTCCTCAGCCCACTTGCCGTGCCGTATCATGCGAAAACATATCATGCAGGTCAAGACCGTGTTAAGAAACACCGTCAAAATGTAGTACGCAAGTCCGACTCTTGAGGCGAAACCAGCGAAAAAGTTGGACCCGGGAGTGCTGCTGGTCCAGTCCATCAGGAAACCCATGGCTGTGTGGAATGAGGAACGAGGATCGCAAGAATGCAGCGTGAGGATCGCGCTCACCCAGAGTAGATAACCACAAGACAACGGGGACGAAGATGGCGCGGTAGCTATTCCATACGACCCGACAACGGTGGATCTGGAGTCGACCAAGTGTGAGCATCCATATTGCGTCCTCCATGTACCTCTTACCATCAGGGCGTCTGTCATGAGTTGCAGCACGACGATCGCCGTCGTGCCCAAATCTACGTACCAGTCCGCCATATGCTCTTGAGAGTATGCGTCAGGTCCCCCGGGAAAATTAGGATTCAGCAACCAGATCTTTTCGCCGAACATAGCTTGGCTTGCGATCCAGATCGTGGTCAACAACAACATCATGGTGCTGAAGAGAGCGTAAAATGTGTCCGATTTCCTGTGTATCCTCTTGTTGGACAGAATGATCTGTATCGTCTTGAAGTAGAGGAGTATCTCTATGCCTGCACGGGGGTCAGGGACGCATCTCATGCCAAACGTCACGCGACTGACCGTACAAGATGTTTTCGATGTTGATCCCGACGTAGAACGAGATTTGGAACACGTCCACAACTGGACCCGAGGATGAAGTGGACATGATCCGCTCGGCAAGAGAGGGCGGGACCTTGTGAACAGCACTGCGGGAGGATTCAACCTGTTGCGTTTATATACGCACAAACTCCTTGCCCACCATAGTAAATCGGGATCACCCGATAACGTGAAGGCGCTGAGCAGGCCAGAATGAGTCAGAATGACATGATGGCACCTGAGACAACAAACGCTGAGCGGAGCGCGTAGACGTTAACCGTCACGTACAAACTCAGACACGGCCGTGAGACGAACCGCCACCCGTGATTCGCCATCATCCCTCGCCGTAAAACGTGGACGCGACCGATTATGATGCATGGATGTGCGTACGTGGTCTTGCTCGCAGCCTCAAGAGAACAGAAACGTGGATGCACTGCACTGCGACGAAAGGTCCGTTGGAAGGAAAATTTGCTCGTATACAGATCTCAGGACGAGTCTGACATGCTGTGGGTACCTGACCGAAAAGTACTAAAAACCGAGCGTCAGCCCAACTTTGTTTGATGTTCACCGCGCTTCTTGATTGGGACGCTGTCGTCAATATTGCTAGCTGATATGTAAGTACTTACCTTATTGTCTCAGGAGTGAACGGGCCGTTGGCAACCGACAAGGTCGCGTCAGACCGTCGGTAACTCCTGTAATAGAGTCCATCTGAATGACTTCACACAAGGATCAAGTGCGGAACAAGATGTCGAGCAATGAGACATGATCGCATTCCACCAAATAGCGTGGATAAGTCATTCGTACAGGGAAAACATGGATTACCTTGCTGTGTGAGTCTCCTGACCAACGATAATCATTCGGTTCGTCGTCAATATGTAAGACGACCCCGATTCTTCATAGCATCATTGCAGTCCGATCAATTCCCAGGATAGCCGAATGGCGCTGGCGACCACTACTTCGATGAGAAGCCAGAATTGTGTGTGTGCAGCCTCAGGCTGTCCGGAGCTCGGATCCATCTCGGTTCGACGTTCACAACGCACATCGAAGTGTGGGAACTTTCAGATACAACAACCGATACACAATTAGAGTAACAGATACGTGTATCGACGTTTCCACACCCACAGTTCAACCCAAACTTTCCGCTTTGATAGCCTTTGACTGCGCAGTAAAATTCGTCGAGGAAATGGGACAGCCCTTACCGGCTCCGTTCAGATTCTGAATGGTGACCGCAGCGGCATTGAGACGAGCGCTCTGCGACGCAGCACTGTTATCCATCGGAAACGTCAGGAAGACTGAAGGGTTCAGGACTACGTGTCCAGCACGGATGTTCGCAGTGAGATTCTGCCGTATAGACAACGTCAGAGGTCGAAGCGGAAGAATCCCCGAGGACAAGGTGCTTACCGAAATGTAGTGTGCCTCATCTGGTGGGCATTGGCATGGAATACGTATCGGTCTCCCATTTGTACCGTTGATCGCCCCATCACAGTTTCCTGTACCTATATAGAAGCCACTACATGAGTTTGGACATTTCGATGGTAGATAGTCGACATACATACCGTCAGGGTTGATACCGGATTGCCATCCGAGCAATGGAGCAAGGGCGGCAATCTGAGCATCCGTTGGGATAGTAGCATTACCAGACGATGGTGTCACGCCCGTGGCGTGGGTAGCAGAGGAGTTAGAGGGCGCAAACGAGGGCGTCTGTGCCGATGCCGCTGTCGGGAGAGTCTTGACAGAGCATGAACCAGTACTTCCGGTGGGATAAGCGCTCGTACTGAGGCCGGAAGTAACTGGAGAAGAGGAGACCGTAGGGGTCGAGGAAGACGGAACGCCCGACACCTCCGCCGCGATAACTTTATGCTGTGTTGTAAAAGTGGTCGACGAGATGGGACAACCGATTCCAAGTCCTTCCAGATTCTGCAGGGTCGCGGCAGCAGCATTCAGGCGGGCGAGTTGAGAAGCAGTGCTATTGTCCGTCGGGAATGTCAATTTGACGGAGGGATTCGTTGTGACAAAGCCAGCTACAACGTTCTTATTGAGAGCCTGCAAAGGTTTCGTTAAATCTGGGACTAAAGACAACAATTCCTTAACAACGAACAGAAAGAAAGAACGTCGAGTTCGGTGGGCATTGACAAGGCACAAGAATAGGTTTCCCATTGGTGCCATTTACGGCACCATCACAGTTTCCCGTACCTGAGAAGAATTGATGTCACCCAATTTACCCACGAAATGGAGTCTCCTGACCATCAGGATTGATTCCAGCCTCCCACCCGAACGAAGGGACAAGGTTAGGATTTACGTCTCTCTTGCTCGACGATGTGGGACTGAGCGGCAAACACGCAATAGAGTGCGCCAACCACAAAATAGCGAGGGTTTCATATAATAACATGGTTTGACCAACTAAAAGTGTACAAGCTTCAAGTCGATGTCGGTTATCGAAAGCGATTGTGTTAAGAAGAGTGAATGGAGGGTCGCCAGCGACTCGGCGTAGGGGTAGGAATGGGTATCGGGAGGTGCTCTAAGCACTGTGCGGCAGCAACACACTTTAAAGGCGCGGAAATAAATATTTGTTGCGCCATTGCTTCTGGAGACAGGTTATCCTTAGAGACGACTCGAGCAAGTGGATAACTTTACAAGGCTCACCGTGCTATGGTTGTATCGTCCAATCGTACCCCTGGCGTGGCTCTCTAAACGGATGTTTCCAAGGAGAAAATGCACATGCACTTAGGGCGGAAATGATTGCAACGAAGAGCGGCCAATTGTCGACTATTCATATTAGGGCACAACAATCATTGTTGTGTGTATGAGCGGATCAGTTCGAACTCCACGGTGCTGTCGCAAGGTCGAAAAGAAGTTGCGTATCTCAAAACAAAGAGAACGATGAGGATACGAGTTGCGATGCGAACTCAACTGCCAGTTCAACACGTATCAGTGGGTCCTTTCGGATGGAGGCCAAGGGTTATCCTAGTGTCCAACAAGGATGGACACGATGTTCCCAAACATGAGAGCGCTTGAGAGACAATAAACCAGGTGTTTTGCCTTGCTGATCCGAGACATTCAACTTCACTGAGTTCAAGCTCAACAGTATTTCAGCTTACATAAGTAGCAAACCCTCAACGTCGACGTAGTCAAGTACTTCAACACTTACCGAGGTACAGTAAATACCTGCTGAACGAACGGATCCACTGCACTAACTAACTGGCCGTTATTTGAGACCCGTATTTTGCGCACGCACAAATTTTCCTCGACTTATAATACTTTCGTGTCTCTCCATTTTCCCAAAGCCTTTTATTCATCACATGATTCACATCTGTGCCAGTGGTACTAACTTCTGTCCTCGGACGCCGGCAGTTAAGCGGTTCACGACGGTGAGTCCTGGCATGGTTCACTGACTTGGAACCAAAGCAGGCTTGGGTAATGAATGCAGCAGCATGGTTGATCAGGGCATTCGCGGCCAGGCGTGAAGCAGCTGCCGTCGTCTAGGTAGCTTTCGCTACGATTATCTTGGTACGGCAAGGTCTGAATTTACTATTTAACACGTAGAGTTGCTGCAGACGTACATACCACGAGAGGAAGCACTAGCAGCTCGATCGGCGAGTGACCTCTACTTCATAGCGTTACGTCCTCACTGTTTCCGCGAGAAAGATAGATTAACGTAACTCTACTCAACATATTGTTCCTTCAGCATATCGGGAAACAATATGTTTTCAATAACAGGATAGAGAAATCTCGCTACTGTTCACTTGCTGATCCACGCTCTAACCCATCGTAACCACGCGCAGAAAGACGGAGTTGGTACTTTTCATATGATGATGGGGCTGCTAGTCGGGCGCCATTTTCGCAGATAAGGTGCTGGGATCACATCGACTCAGTTAGGTCGGCTCACAACCACTCCCGGATCATGCCCACACTCCCTTACCTCTTCTAAAGCTCCTTGTCGAGAATCAAATCATATGTACATGTACAGGTGATGGTCCCAATTCAGGCATACTCTCAACGAACCTACAATCTTTGACCGACCGACTCTCGATCGCGACGCTGATACACGTCCAGCTACTTGTTGAGCTCCTCGGACCTCTTCTGGAGCTCTTCTCGGCTCTAGACGACGTCGTCAGCCCGTACTTATACGCACGAGATGGACCCTTACCAGCGGCGCGTCGAGCTTGCTCAGAATGTCCTGGCTGGGAACATACGGACCACGTGCGTGGTGCGCTAGAATGGCAGGGTTGCTCCCTAACGCCGCGGCTGCGTCTGGACCAGCAAGATCTGTGGGGTTGTTGGACTTCTGCGGTAACAAGGTTCAACAATGGCCAGTGATCGTCCTAACGACGGAGTGTGACCAACCGCTGGATGAGGTAAGATGTTGAAACGTTGTTCCGTCTGCGAGCTGTCGACGCTCTGAGGATTCGATGATTGTGACATGAAGAGTGCGAGGTAGGGAATCGTGGATATTTTAAAGCCCCTTATAAGTCACTGAGTTTCCGATGCGGACTGCGCCTTTAGATGACGTCATCACTCCTTCCCTGCTGCGCCGACCCGCTGCGCTCACATTAATAGTCACGACGGTTGCGTTCAAATTCACGCCGGACAAGCACATGCAGTACAATACAAAATCAAGATTGGTTTAAATGGGAAATGCGTACAGGCACAAGACCTCATCCCATACTTCCTAATAGGGGAACCTCGGATAGAACGGGGTAGAAGCAACGGGCGTGAAGGGGAAGGGGAAAGTGTTGTTCACTTTGAGAGCATCATCTGTTCGAATTAGCTGAGCAAGTACTCAGGGAGAAAACAAGACATAGGCTATGCCTGCCTCACCTTGACGAATTCTAGAGTCCAGATATGAGTCAAAATTTAGAATAATGCGGGACTACACCGCGGTTCTCACCTTCATAGTTTATCTGGCCATCGCCATCCACGTCCGCCTCGCGGATCATTTCGTCTACTTCCGTCTCGGTCAATTTCTCACCTACAAGAAATGAGTAAACCCGCCAACATGCACACGATCGCCGCTCACCCAAGTTTGTCATCACATGCCGCAATTCGGCCGCGCTGATGTAGCCGTTACCATCCTTGTCAAACACCTTGAAGGCCTCCTTGATCTCTTCCTCGCTGTCCGTGTCTTTCATCTTGCGTGCCATCATGGTCAAGAACTCGGGGAAGTCGATCGTGCCGTTCCCGTCCGCATCGACTTCGTTGATCATGTCCTGGAGTTCGGCCTCGGTGGGGTTCTGTCCAAGCGAACGCATCACCGTGCCAAGCTCCTTGGTCGTGATCGTGCCATCACCATCTAGAAAGGACTAGTCAGTGGGCGTAGGATTAGCGTGCATATAGTCGCAACCTTTATCGAAGAGAGAGAAGGCTTCCTTGAATTCTGCGCACACACCATGAGCTACGAACGCGTGTGTATGGGCTGACTCACCGGAGATTTGCTCTGCGTGTCGAGGAGAAGCATTGGGGGGCAGTTATCGCAACTGTGGCGAGAATAAACATACCTTCAGACTTTAGGCCGAGACGGACGCGTAAGATGATGCATGGCAACGCGGTTCGCTAAAGGGACGTACCAGTTGATCCGCCATTTTCTGGAAACACGGTAGAGAGTGTGGAAGATGGTATGGCGGGAGACAAGAGCAGGAATCGATCGAGAAGGGGAGTGTCCCAGCAACCTTGTAATCCTAGCGGTGCTCTATCTCGGCAATCGCCACTCGAATCAGGTGACTTCCGCCAGCCCTGGGCGCACTATGGTAGTCGTCTATCTCGGCAATCACCACCTCGGTTGTCATTATAGGCTGTGTGTAATCCCATTCGTCCTCGTCCTCGTCATCCTTATCGTCGCTGTCATCTAAACTGACTCCGTATTCCAAGAGAAACCTATCCTATGCATTAAGTATTGGGCATACCTGCATAAGTATCGCCATATCCCCCTGCCCTTCGCGCATATCCGGATAGCTCCCGTTCTTGTTTCTCTGATGCGGTCAAGTCTCCATCCCCGCTCATGCCACAGTTTGTTGCTGCTCGACTCCTCTGCCGCGGGTACGGGTGGCGGTGGAAGTGCCGATGATGGTATAATACGCTCTGTTCGCATATCGATTCCAACAAGGCTGACTGTCCAGCTGCGCGGCTGGCATATTAGCACTCACCGCCGGAGGTGGTGGCAGAGGGGGTGATTCATCTTGCATTTGGGGGAGGTAGTCCACCTCTGGATGATGGTAGGATGGCGGAGGGCTTTAAAGCTTGCCAAGGGAAGATGCGGTAGGATTTTGGCCAGCAGCCTTGGCGCGTTTGCGGAACATTTGGGTAGATTTATAACCGCGAATACCACCACCCCATTGACGACGCTGGTCCTCGTAC
>JBBPMF010001269.1:0-10763 GCA_038090175.1 Austroboletus eburneus
ATTCTTATTCTTATTTATTTATTTATTTTTCTTTTCTCGGTCGGGTCGGGTCAACATCGGGTTACCTTTTGCACTTTCCAACACTTTGTCGTCGCCGGTTGTTTGAGACCGGTGGACAGGCCTAGAAACCTTCTTCAACTTTAGATTAGCTTAAAAGGACCAGAGGGTGCGCGTCTTTCTCGTTCTCGTTCTTCTTGTCATTCTAGTGTATTTCCACTCGAATAATCGCCGCTGCCTGGGCACTCTGCAAGCGAGGGTGTAAAAGCGTTTTTTTTTTAGATTTTCATTCCGTCAAACAGGGACGCCACGGCGTCGATCTCGAAGTATCGAGCTTGACTATCTGGGACCCTTTGGGACTTTGAGAGAGAAGAATGAGGAAAAGGTACCCGAGCACAAGTGTCACTTCGCCCACAAAGGGTGGCGTGGTGGACCGACCACAACTGTGGTCAAAGCGATCCGTGGTCCACGAAACCAGGTAGGAGGGTATTGTACCGGCCGTACGCTCTCCCGTTCGACACATCTCATCCATGCCCAAGTACATTTTTCGTTTCCAAGGTAAACGGGTCCCCAAGCTACCTCGCCAGGCCGAACCGGTCGCAGAGAGAGAAGAAGTGGAATCCCTTCCCGACAAGCCCGTTCTGCTCTCTGAATTGCTCACCAAACGCCCTCGCGCCCTGAAGACCTTCGCCATCCCAAAGGCTCAGAAGGCGATCGACAGGGAGACTTTCGAAAGATGGAAGCAGCAAGCGATCTGGTACGGTCTTCCGGAAGAAATCGAATACAACCACCCGGAGGGCGGCTTGTACAGGCGATGCCGGGTCGAAGCCTTCAAGTCAGACGGTGAACTGCTCGGATACGTCCCCCTTCCTTCACGCTACCAGAAACCCTGGACGCTTCTGTGTTACACCGTAGTTCATACTCTTTCCGAATGGGAGTCCTGGTCGGCAGCGTCGTCAAACCTCCCTAACGTCCCCGGGCTCACTCACGAGATAGCCAAGGACGTCATGAACCAGAACGGAGCTCGTCTCATCTATTTCTTGATGGCCCGGCGTCGCATCGTCGAGGAGCTCCTCGTTCACAAGATGTCTCGGGACGGAGACGACCATCTCGACGTGTTCGACGAGTTCATCTTGCGCGAACACAACGGGTGGCTCTGGAAGAGCTTCAAGCAGGTCCCACGGAGAGACCGATTCTGGCTCCAGGTGGCCCCCATGCGCCCAGAAAACGCTGATGAGTTCGGTGCATATTCTTCCTCTCGTCTTGTTTATATTTGCTAAAAGTGCTCGTCTTCTTCTAGACTGGAAGACGAAAAAGATCCCCTCGGTCCTCCTTCCGCCTCCCGTGAACCCGAGGAACACTTGGATCCTCGGGCGAATCAACCATTACGACTTCGAGTCTTCGTGGTTGGCCTCCATTCCCGCCCTTCTGGCGTTTTACGGGGACAAGTCGCTACGCGAAGAACACGGAGAGTTTCCTCACCAGGAGGACGCAAGAACATACCCGCCACGATGGCACGAGCGCGAAGAGCCCGCCGTGCGGTTCCTCACGGAGGAGGAGGACGAACGTCTCGGCCATCCGATCTTGTGAGCTTGAACCTTGGCTCCTTCTGTCGATAGTTCCGCTAATAACCCATCCTTTCTACAAAAGAGTCTCCGCCGGTGAAACGGACGACGCGATGGAAACGGATTTGCCGCGCCCTTCGTCTAGGTCAGTCGTCTCTGCATGTTTCTTGTTTTAATCTTCCCGTCTGATCCCCGAGCAGTCCACTCGCTTTCGACAACCCCGAGTCGAGAAACATCATCCACGTTTTCCTCACCGAAGCAGAGGGACCGGTGGGAATTCCTCGGGCTCTCGACCTCCTCCGGGCCCTGTTTGGACAGGCGTTCAATGAGAGCGTCTGGTCGAAACTTCTCGACGCCATCACGGCTGCCCCGAATGAGGAGCCGCGGATGTCTGGGGATGAGGCTTTTCGGTTTTATGCTGCTGAAGGCTCGGAAGAGAACGCGGAAGGAGCCAAAGGAAGCTCCGGGGACACGGACGTTCGGATGGAAGAGATGATCGCAATGGAGCAGGACATGTTGTAGCTTGTAAGCGTATCGTCGTACTGGTCGTGTAATTTTCGTTGTAAAATACCTACACTCGCCTTGAACGTTCTTGCAAAACGCACAGTGCGCCATCCCCGGCAGCTCGGGCTCGATCGAACCCCCCTTAAATTGACCGGCCTCCTAACGTACTAACCCCTCCACCTCGCCGCCTAAAGAAGCCAGAAATGGCACCGACAAATACGCACAACGATCCATGCACGCAAACGTTCGCGCTCTGAGGCGGAGGAGCAACGTTGAGACTTACGGTCGTTGTCGTTGTAACTGACCCTCTTGCGAGGGCATCAGGAAGGCGGGCATTGCTCTACAACCAACCATATCCTGGGACTTTTGGATTTCACTTGGTCTGAGTGGGGTAGCCGCAGGGGAAAAAAGATGCGTGACGGCGTGCTGTACAAAAATCTACAAAGGAAACGCGCACTTGCACGTAAGAACGTCAGCTATGATTCTTATTCCCTTTTTTTCTTTCTTTTTCTCCATTCGTGAGTCCCAATGCCGTTGAAACAATTTATTTGAGCTGGAGCACGAGCATAAGAAGCTACGTGGTTGTGCGCTCGCGGTCGTGGCCACCCTCGGACGATTGCTAAGAACGCGTGATATGATAACAAGTGGCTGTACGTGATTGTGCTCACGTGATATGTCGTCCACCCATTTATGGTCAAATCAGGTGGTTGATGATTATATAATTTATTTGCGTTGCTTTATACATATATAAACCTGACGAGCGCGTGCTTTCTTCTCTCTCACACACCCATCCCGCCGTGGTGGCGGGGTTAGTTCCGAGTCATCGGAACGATCGGGGCGTGTCTTTCCTTCGTGCAATGATTTGCTCGGCTGTGCCAGTCGAGCAAGTGTTCCGCGTCAGCGGAACGAATCGCACTTAAGTTGCATCGCGTCTCTCGTCACCGAGCCGTACGGCAGGGGACTGAGGGCTAGCGTGCGACTGCGTTAGACGTCACACGGGAGGGGTCGCCTCTGACCTGCCCTGTTTCGTTGCCTTTTCACCACATCGTGTCCGCGTCTCCTGCTCGGGTGGCGGGTAGCTTCCGAGTCATCGGAGGCGGCGTGGGCTATGAGTACCTCGTCGATGTCGACCTGCATTAAGCTCGGCATCCGGCGTAAAAACCCTAAAGAAAAAAAAAAAAAAGAATGAAGAGGGGCGGCGGATACGGCCATGCTCGAAAGAAAAAGAACGTCATTTGTAGCCCGTGTCCTGCTACTGACAAAGCAGGACATGCGGCGCGAAGAATGGCGGCCGGTATGGCGATAAAATGCCCGAATATAAGAAAACAAGAAGATGGCTTGGACCCATGTCTTCTGCTAACTTAGCAGGACATGCGGCACGAAGAATCACGGGCCGATATGGCCCAGGTATATATGCTCTATAAATAAATTGAAATTGAAATTAAGTCATGACGATGGGATGTTGCGGGCCGCTTCCGAGGTAGGACATGGAGCGTGAAAGAGGGATGCCGATATGGGGCATACGACGATGATATGTTGCGGGGGCCGCTTCGGAGTCGCGAGAGGCATCCTCTGGACGACGCTCGTGTCCGGCGTTAGACATGCGGCGTGAATTAGGGCGGCCGATATGACGATAGAATGCGAGAAATAAGAATCGAGAGTAGGTCAGCCGTCTCCGCTTGTAGGTCTTGAGCCGCGATTCGTCTCGCGAGGTTACAATGTTCGTAAATGGGAGGCTCAGCTTTAGATCCTGTACTCATGTAGAGGCGTTTGTTAATGGGAAACGAGCGGGTGCGATGACGACAATGTTTCTATACCTACGTTGCACGTTGTATTAGCACATGGCCTCTGGGTCATCGTCGGGGCCAGGGTATACCGTATATGCAAGTAAGCCATCTGTTTCGATCGACGATCCAGCTCCGTGGGGTGGACCAAGCGAGGAAAGACCGTGTGGCCGTATATTTTGGAGGTGCGTGTGTACTCTAGGCAAAGTTAGTAAGGCTTACCGCGCTCTGACCCTCTCTTAAAACTAAAACCACGGAGCGTTCTACCAAGGGCCGACAACAAAACGTTCTACGTATTAATCCCCGATATACCTCCAGGATAGTTTTACGTACGTCTGCCATACGGAGCGTCAGGTGAAGGAGGTGGATGGTGCAGACTCGCAGTTCGCCACTACAAACATGATAAATGATGCGCACCTCGTCCTCGATCCCACTGTTTTTATTTTTTTATTTTCGTACAATGGTTGTATCGATCTATCATCTGAGAAGGTTCGCCCGTGAGTCTGAGCCACCGCATATTTTCGAGAACCGATGCACACCGGTTGGGTTAGCTTCTATTGCAAATTCCAACGCCGCGTACGTAAGCGTGTGGGTCCAGCCATTCATGGCTAGAAAAGGTACGGTGGACCTGCCACCGTAACCTCTCACAGTATTTGGAGAATATAAGGGTGGTCTCAACTTGCATTTTTTTTTTTACAATGCTCACCCTTAAATACAAAGGCAATGAAATCTTTCGACACCGTCTACCGGAAGCGCTACCTGACGCGTCAGCACTAGGTTCTTTTTCCTCTTCTTCTTCTTTACAACAAAGGTTGACGACGATCTCTCATGCGTTCAAAGGTACAAGTGAGCGAAATCCGTTCTACGCCATATACTTATTATAGCTTCCTAGTTCTTCGCCCAGTCAGGAGAGAGTACTGCAATTTCTGCGGTGACTTCATCTCATCAGCAATCAGTGTCTGCATCGACTGCGGCGCTTACGTCTGCCACCAGGAAGAGAGGAACGGCTCCGGCTGCGTTCAACTGGGGTTCAAAGTAGGGGAGGATGGTTTCCGTTGCCCGCTTTGCCATCCAAGATGGAGGAAGGCGGAACAGGAACTCCACGAAGAAGACTCGAGTGATTTTTCCAGGGATGTTCCGGTAGGTTTCTCCTCAATGCACGCCGTTCAGCGTTCATAGACATATGATCAGTACGAATTCTCCGGATATAGCAGCCGGAAAAGGGCCAAGCTCACTTGGCCGATGGTTCTGGTTGCGATATCCACTCCTGACGCGAGGAGTTACTTGCGTGATGCTCTAAGGCTTGACTTCGGCCTGCATTATTGTGCCTCACCGGAAAACGTACGTGTCCTCCAAATTGTTTTCTGAAACCCCCTCCCCGGCTCCCCGGAATAACTGTCTTCCTTTTTTTTTTTTTTCGTTATAGTTTCTCTTGGTCCACCCAGCTCCGGGAGAGGCCATAGCAAAGATGGCCCGAGCCACCGATTTCATACATCACTCGTTGACGATCGACTGCCCGGCAAACGTTTTTTTTCTAATGCAGGTCCCTCCTTCTAAGGATGGATTTATATACTCTTCAGACCAGCGTCTGGGCCTGAACGATGTAATCAAAGGCTTTTGCGGAGATCCGTTCCTGAAAGCGACGGCGGACGCCTCCAAGAGATGCGCGACGGAAGACGATCCGGTTTCTGAATCTTGGTATAATATGTCCAAATTTAGGAGGGGCGGATGGAAAGGACTCTTTCTCGTCACCGGCGGTGCGACGGTGAGGCACGCAGAGCCTCTGAAAGCGCTTGTATCGTTGGTCGAGAGGTCAGTACCCGGCCCCTTTATTTTATTTTATTTTTTTCTTCCTTCCTCCTGGAGTATTCATGCGCTTTTGGAACGAACAGCTCAGCGTTTGATTTCGTTATGGGCTTTGGCGCACCATCGGCCGACGATCAAATATACCGAAAAGTTATTAGCCGGGTGATCGAGAAAATCGGAGTCGACAAGACGGAAAAGATATGGGAGACCGTGCTTAGCGCCGTCGGCCACGACGCTCCCTTGCTACAATGCACCAACGTAATTTTTATCTACAAGGACCGCGGGGACTCTGGTGCCTTCTGTCGTTCTATCGCGCAGAATGCTCCGTACGTCAGGCCCTGGGGGGTCGAATTCGTCCAGTGTGGCACGCCGGGCTGCATCCATGCAAAAGCCGACGTATTTTTCAAATACGACCGCCACCGCTCAAGAATGACTTGCAAGAAATGCGGCTGGACTTCTAGATGGGTTTCTGACAAAGACGTTGGATCCTACGTCCTCCGGCTTAGCAGCAAGCTCCCAGAGGTGTTCTGGTGTGAATATCCTGCACCGGCCGGTCTGAAGAAAATCTTTGCTGAGCCCGGGGAAGGAAGGGATGCTTAGGTCTGTAGTTGTATATACAATTATATATGTATCACGCAGTTGAAAGCAACGATAAATATGAGAGAGAGAGAGAGAGAAGAGAATTTCAAGAGGAACCTCGATGAAGAGATCCTGAGGAGGGTTTGTTCTAATGCAGTGCCTCCTCAACGCTAGATTTTGTTTCGATGCTTGTAAAGTGCTACCGGCGGAGCGTACGTGAGCCTGGTCGAGACCGCGTGATTGGATTGACTTCGGTCTATTCTGTCGCTTGTTTTACCTTTTCTGGTATATATCTGGCGAAGTTCTTTAAATAGATGCGCGCGTCGCACTTTAGCCGTCGTTTCGTTTTCAAGCCCCGTACCCTTTTTGTTTTCAGACGGTCTTAATTTGCTCCTGGCGCGTAAAATCCCCTCACGCGAGACTTCCCACCAAATAAAGCGGGGTTCCAAAACGGGCAATTTAAGAAAGCTCAACCCTTCTGACAGTTTTTATTTCTTCCCCCTGTAGACATGTCCCTTTCCCCTTCGGAGAGTCTCGGCACCCGACCTCGTGCACTCGCGTATTTCAGGATTCCCCTGAGTCACAAAGCGATCGAGAGAAACGTTTTCGAGCAATGGAAGCAAAACGCTACCTGGTACGGTCTTCCGGAAGAGATCGAATACAACCATCCGGAGGGCGGCTTGTACAAGCGATGCCGGGTCGAAGCCTTCAAGTCGGACGGCGAACTTCTCGGATACGTCCCCCTTCCTTCACGCTACCAGAAACCCTGGACGCTGCTTTGTTACACCATAGTTCATACTCTTTCCGAATGGGAGGCCTGGTCGGCAGCGTCGTCGTCGTCGTCGAACCTCCCTAAAATTCCTGGGCTCACTCACGGGATCGCCAAGGACGTCATGAACCAGAACGGAGCTCGTCTCGTCTACTTCTTGATGGCCCGGCGCCGCATCGTCGAGGAGCTCCTCGTTCACAAGATGTCTCGGGACGGAGACGACCATCTCGACGTGTTCGACGAGTTCATCTTGCGCGAACACAACGGGTGGCTCTGGAAGAGTTTCAAGCAGGTCCCACGGAGAGACCGATTTTGGCTCAAGGTGGCCCCCATGGATCCAAAGAACCGTGCTGAGTTCGGTGCACATCCTTCCTCCCATCTTGTTTATATTTACTAAAACCGGCTCGTCTTCTTCTAGACTGGAAGGCGAAGAAGATCCCCTCTGTGCTCCTCCCCCCATCCACGAGCCCAAGGAACACGTGGATCGTCGGGCGAATCAACCATTACGATTTCGAGTCGTCGTGGTTGGCCTCTATTCCCGCCCTTCTGGCGTTTTACGGGGACGAGACCCTACGGAAAGAGTACGGAGAATCTCCTTACCGTCAGGACGCAAAGAAGTACCCGCCGCGATGGCACGAGCGCGAGGAACCCGCCGTGCGGTTCCTGACGGAGCAGGAGGACAACCGCTTCAACCACCCGGTCTTGTGAGTCTGAAACGCCACCTCATGAAGCAATGCTCGTATTTATTCATACGGCAGGCAAATTGCGCCCGCGCCAACCTCGGGCATGTCTGAGCTGACGCGGGATGCTTCCTCGCAAAATCCTTCGACCAGGTCTGTCAAGCCCGTTGACTTGATACCTCTCCTCTGATCCCCTGGTTAGAGTCACTTCCAACCCCCCGCCTCGGCTTTCCTTCGACTGCCCAGAAGCCAGGAGCATCATCTTCGATTTCCTAACGACCGGCCATGGCCAGGTCGGTATTCCTGGGACAATGAGTCGCTTGCGATCTCTGTTTGGAAAGCGGTTTGATGAAGGCGCGTGGTCGAAGGTTCTTGACGCGATCACTGCGGGTCCTGGGGAGGAACCTTTGATGTCGACGGACGATGCGCTCTTATTTTATGCGCCAGATGGTTCTTCGCCAACCTCGATGGACGACGACGGCGACCATGGCGATCGTATAGAAGATCTGATCGCAGCGGAGCAGAACATGTTGTAACACGAACGATTTATATAACCCGACGTGCTTTCATTCCATGCCGTGTACAAGTATGGTCTGCCGAGTAAATCGTTTATGGTAGACGATCGAACTAAACGAACGTTGTTGTTGTTTCCTTTGTCGTGACTTGGACGGGGGTGATATGCCCCTTCCCTATCATAGGCTCTAACCCTTGTCGTCCGTATTCAACTCTCATCTCATACCGTCGTTTTTGTTGACGCTACGTGCTGGTCGGGAACGACATTGCCAACATATTTTACCGGTCCCGAAAGGTATATAAATACAAATCGTACGGTACGACATCCGAAACGTTTCACCGAGGGGAGCGTTTGCTGGCTGTGACGGTGACAAACAAGGAAGCCAGCGAAGCGGAAACGGGATAGGTGTGCCAAAAAACGTTTGGAAAGAGCTTGCTAATCGGCTTGACGTGTTCCGATGCGTCCTCCGGAGTGACCCAACATGAGAGCCACCCACACAGGCGGCACTTCACTCGGACGTTAGAAACCCTGGAGTATACGTTGAAGTCGTGGGGCGTCGGCTTGCACCCTTCGGTGGCACACGCGGAGAAAGAAACTCCCCACGGCCGAGTTGGTGTATAATTCAAAGAGATCTCTCTCCGTTGTGTCGTTTGTTCGCCCCGACACTTGAAGATGACCACCACGCTGTTCGTCTGCAAAAGGTGTACGTCGTGACAGACTGCTTCGCAGACGGCATCCCAGAGATGGCTTGTCTTGTTAAGCCCGACGCGTTCGATGACTTCCATGAGGGACCGATAGACTTGATGGTCGATGGTGGAAGCACCTCCGAAAGCGAATACGAAATCGAAGAGATCGCTGAAAAAGAAAGAAGACGGAAAGATTACTGTGATGAGAGATTGACCCTGGAAGAGAGTTAAAACCCCTCACTTTTCAACCAAGTGCTGCAAATTATCGAACCCCTCCGGCCGCTCTACTACTTGAGCGCAGGTCGTCAACAGAAGACCTCTCCAGCCGCCTCTGAAGGCAGGATCCGAGTTATACCAAGGACGATGCGGCATCTGAGTGTGATATCGTTCTCCCGGAGAGGGAAGCAGGCCTCTTGAAGTGGCAGACTCGGCTGCGTTTTTCATCTTCACCAGGAACGGCTCGCCTAAGAGTTCGCTGAGCAAGTTTCTGACGGGAAGGAAATCGCCATTCTTGTGACCTCCGGAGTGTTGGAGCTCGCCGGAAAACGTTTCCGCGTGGGTATCGAGAATGAGAAATATATTTGCCGGATACCCGGAACCGATGGAAAGATCGACGAATTCTGTGGCTCGGCGAACTTTGTCCTTCTCCGGTTGTGTGTTCATTTCGTAGGTGAGTTCTAAATGAGCACCGAAAAGCTGCAGGAATCTGAGCTGTTGATTTTTCCAATGTGAAGTAAGACGTACGTTCTGGGGATCTGATTCGTACGAGGTTTGGAACTCGAGCGCAAGTGATTCTCGTATGAACTGCACGGTGGCGTTGCTAAGAGATGCGGTGAGGAGCACCATCGGCCACTTTAGGATAGAATGAGCCCGAGTGCCGTAGCCGCAGAATCCGTACTGAAAAAGGAGCAGTGCATGAGGAGGAGGAGGAGCGTGGTTCGGGAATGACTCACCGGGAGAGTGCACCCCTCCCCTCGATTTTCTCTGTGATGGCAAAGAGGACAGAGGAAGGGATCACGATTTCTGAGCGTTCCATAAAAGATGCAGCCAGGCGCGTTTGGACCGGACTGCGAACATAAGTATGCGCCGCAGCGTACACATTCGTGAACGTGTTCGCCAGCTGAGCGCCTGCAAAAACTGCAGTTGCTCTTGCGGACGAGGAGGGGGACATGCCCGTCGTTGTGGTGGCTCTTGTTGCTTCGTTTCGTTTTCTTCGGGATGGGGGGGGATGAGATTCGCGACTTCGCATATGGCGAGTGGCGGCGACTCGTCGATGAACGAGACGGGACGAACTTCGGCATGATGGAGAGATGTTATCTTTATGCAGGTACTAGAAAGGGTGTCAGAGCTTGATATACTGTGGGCCTCCACACTCGGTACTTATTTAAGCGAGCGTGAGAAACTTCGAAACGCGCTCTTCGAATCTTCAATGTATATATGCAAGCGCAATTCTATGTGCGATGTCGGGTACGCTACGAGTGATTTAGTGGAGGAGGTAACGGTGGCCCAACTCATGGGTAACGCTCTGTCTGCATGTGTGAGGTTGGGAGCAACGTTCGTCCAATGAACAATAGTCCCTTTCCAACGTCCCCCCCGCCCACCCAGAGTGCGTAACCGCCACCCCGCCTCTGACCAACGATTCCATGGCTCATGCGTGCATCTCGCCACGGTGTTAGCGAAGTCACGTGTTTTTGTGATTATATAATTTATTTGCGTTCGTATTTATTATATATAAACTCCGACGAACGCGTCCTTTCTTCTCTCTCACACACCCATCCCGCCGTGGTGGCGGGGTTAGTTCCGAGTCATCGGAACGATCGGGGCGTGTCTTTCCTTCGTGCAATGATTTGCTCGGCTGTGCCAGTCGAGCAAGTGTTCC
>JBBPMF010001270.1:0-10741 GCA_038090175.1 Austroboletus eburneus
TCAGGATCAGGAATGATGTGTTCCACTTCGGCTTTCAGAAAGAAAAGAGAAATAGTCGCTCTCTTCAAGAGAGGACATAGACGCAAAGACCATAGAGGAAACGAAAGAGTAGTCCCTGTCCCCTTCAAGAGAGGAAATTGTAACACACATTGTATTTTAGGAGAGTCCTGCATCGATCAAGGTCTCCATTCTAAAAATCCATCTTGGGGGGTTGGGTGAATTGGACATGACGAACTGTGAGGTTGTCATCATCATTGTCATCGCAGGTTTGGAGTCTGGGGAGGTTGTCGTTGACCTGTTTGACTTGTTTGATTGAAGTCTTACAAGGTTCCTTGGGGTATTTTTCACAAGCATCAGCTCAGTGGCCTTTCTGCCTGCAGCATAGGCAATGCCCTTCTTTGAAGCATCACTTCCACTCTTCAGGAGTTAGCTTAGGGGATCTGGGGATGTTGATCACATCGACATCCATAGCATTGGGATCATGGGTTTTCTGGGAAGGGGAGAAGGTGGAGGGGGTCTGGTAAAACCAGTATGCAGGGGTGGAGTGGGTGCAGTGTTGGTTAACAATGGTCTGAGCGTGATCATTCTGGACCTGGAAGTGAATGGCCTTTGAGTACCACTTCTCAACCTTGGTGGGGGCTGTGTCCATGGAGAGGATGCGGTGGGAGAGGGGAGGGGGAATGCCAGCAGCAAAGTACTTGATCAGGACATTCTGATCAGTGATACTGGAGAGGGCGACATTGTTTCTAAACTCAGCGATGTGCCGAGTAAGTTCGGAACCATAAGATGCATTTTTCTTGGGGATGAGATGTTCCAAATGGAGCCAGTTGATGGCCTGATTCTTGGTATCCTGGTGCTTGAAAGCACTCTTGAATTTGACAAGGAAGTTGGCAAACGTCCTGAAGGAGTTGGCAGCGATGGCTTCCTTTTGGAAGGTGAAGACCCAGATGGTGGCCAAGTCCTTTTTCATGTAGGACAGGGCATAGGTGATTTTCTTGTTGTCGTCATCGTAAACAGCTTTGTTTATGATGAGGTACATTTGGACAGTGGATAGCCAGGACATGGCATCAGTGTAAGAGCCATCAAAGGCATCAGGGGCTCTGAGGCGGAGTTCAGTGAGTTTGGTCGACATGGTGACCTGGGCTGGGGGTGAGGGCAAGGTAAACACCAGTTGACGATTGACTGGGATTGGGGATGGTGGGGTGGGTACTCTGGGGATACTAAGTGCCACAGAGAGTTGATGGGCAAGTTCTAAGTCCTCAGGTTGTTGAGGGATGACAAGGTCTTTGTCAGTGTCAATGGGGTTCTCCAAAGGGAGTTCACTGGTGTCCGACGGATCAAGGGTTTCCCTTCTTGATGTGAGGTCGGGATAGGGTCTAGGGTTTCTGGGGTGTTGGTGGGCAATGTTGGAGGCTTATACAATGATAGCCGATCAGGGGAGATCTTAGACCTTTTGTTACGCTCGACGTGGTCAAGCGTAGACCTGCAGAGGTTCAAGGACTTACTGTTGCTATACAGCTGACAGGACGAGGGGGCCTGATGAGGGGGCTCCTTGACAGGGAGGCTAAGGCTGGCATAAGACTAACGTTAGATCAAAGGAGGGTCTGCTCAAGGGTCTTCCTTGGCAGAGATTACAGATCAAGGGTTCGAGGGGAGTGTCCACTCAACAGTAGGACAAGGACTGGGGGACATGAGAGCAACTCCAAGATACTAGATAAATTGCAGGAGGTCTAAGATACCGAATACACCTGAGTATCGAAGGTTTATATATGCGAGCCAAATGGTTAAGGGTAGATCAATGGAAGAAAGTGAGTCAGTGATAGAAAGCAATGGAATCGCGAAGAAGCTGAGTCACTACAGAGCGGATGCAATGGCATCGGATAAATGTTGGTAATACAGCTGTGGATGAGTCACACTAAATAAGTAAGCAGTATTGCAAAGACAATGGTAAAAAGAAAGGACTCAAGTGGGGCTCGAACAGTGAGGGTCAAGGTCCTTTGGTGTACATGGTAAGTAAAGTAGGAAAAAGAAAAAGAGGGGCCCAATGAATTGTAACAAGATTCAGGAGTTAAGATTTTCCTAACAAAATCTCTTTCGTTGATTATATCTTTTTCAATTTCTACAGCAGTTCTTTTGCTATAGATATTGTCAGTTCGAATAATGGGATTCCATATTCTTTCTGATCTCCTTACTTCTGTTCGAAGTTCTAATCCATCAAAAGGAGTGTTTTTGCCATATCTGAATGGTTTTTCCACATATGTTGGTCACATCCCTCTTGCTGTAACAGTTGGTTTGGATGGACCACCTATGGGTTCAGGATCTGGACTTGCCCTTGATTGTTCTGGTGTTCCAGAGTCCAGTGTCTGTTGATTCTGTGTTTGTTTGGAGTTATCACATTCATCAGTTACTTCAGGTGGTTCTTGTTCAGGTAAATCCTGATCTTGAGGTTCTGATTGATGAGGTGATTGTGGTGATTGTTCTTCATTTAGTTGTGTATCAGGTTGTTGAGAGATATCATGACTATCTCCTCCTGAATCTGAATTACTAGATTTATCGTCATGATTCTGATTCTCTTGAAAGAAAGGTTGAGAAACAGGGGATTGTTTGTTTTCTTCAAAATTGCATCTAGGAAAGGAGAATTCATCAAAGGTTGCAGTTCGTGATATTACAATTCTTCTACATTGATATGACCAGAACCTATATCCTTTGGTTCCATCATCATAACCAACAAAGATCATCTCTTCTGATTTGGGAGAAAGTTTGTTGGCATGTAGTTCCTTTGGTATAAGCATATATGCTTGACATCCAAATGTTCTGAAGTCAGAAACATTAGGTTTGGATTTGTTCCAGAGTTCATATGGAGTTTTCCAATGTATTCAGCGCATTGGTTGTCTATTATAAATTCTTAAAGCCAATTCTGAAGCATCTTGCCAGAAGAATGAAGGTAAGCAAGCATGTTGTCATATTGCTTCAGATTTTTCTAGGATAGTCCTATTAAATCACTCTGCTCTACCATTCTGTTGCAGTGTGTGTGGAACGGTTTTTTGATGTTCAATGCCTTTTTGTAAGAGAATTTTGGATAAAGTGGCATTGACATATTCTCCTCCACAATCTGTATGCAACACTTTAAGATGAGAGGTGATTTGCATTTCAGCCCAAGATAACCAGTCTTGAAAGGCATGAGAAGCATCAGATTTGTGCTTGAGAAAACACAACTAAGAAAAGCCAGAGTAATCATCAATAAAAGTCTTCATCTAGGTATGACCAGTGCAAGAGCAAATAGGAAATTCACAAAGATCAGAGTGAATCAGATCCAATATGTGAGAAGTCCAAGTAGCACTTGGATGAAAAGGAAGATTGGTCATTTTCCTGGTAAGACAACCTTGACATAGGCCGAATAGTTGAGTGACTTTAGAAAAGTTGGGACAACCAAGGGTAGTGCGGTATGCTTGGTGAAAGGCGTCAAGGGAACAATGTTCCAAGCAAAGATGCCAAAGCAAAGAAGAATCCTCATGTAAACTGTGAACTTGGTTAGTAGGACAAATGATTTGACCTTGGAACCAATGCAAATGATTTCCTTGAACAAGAGGTAATCCTCTAATGAGTAATTGATTTTGTTGAAGAATAGAAGTTTGTTTAGCAGTGGTTATCACATGCATGCCATGTTTGCACAGCCAGGTAGTGGATAACAACCTTTTGATGGCTTGAGGAGCATACCAAACATTGGTTAACTGAATGTTGTGATACCACTTGCCATTGTAATGGCAGAGAACAACTATTCCAGGTCCATAGTTCCATATGGTGTGGCCACTTGCAGTTAAGCAAGGTTGTTTCTGTTGTTTTAAATGACTAAAGTCAGATAGATGTGGTGTGATATGTTCAGTATAGCCTGAATCAATCAACCAGAGATCATCAGAACACTTAGGATCACCCAAGTAATAGGACATGCTGTATTCAGCATCGTATGAGTCATACATGGTGTCATGGTATCCAGTGTCACCATTATGTTCATCCCATACAACTAGGTCACATGAATCCAACCCATGTATCCATGTTCCATCTGATCGTTTTCCAGTTTGAATGTGTGATCCACTCTTTTTGGATTGCAATCTTTTCTTCTTTCCCTTAGACTCCTCCTGTTTGGGCAAACTTGGTTGTACCAAAGTGCTTGGAACAAGGATGTCTGCTTGTTCAACAGGTGAGGGAAAAGCTGTTTTGTCATGTAAGATTAGGATGAAAAGAATTATTGAAGCGAAATGTGTTACCAGTGGTAGCAATGGACATGCCATTGTCACCATTGTCATTGTCAGACCAAAGATGAACTTCTTCTTCATCAATGTCTTGAAAGCGAACTTGTTTGCTGGATGATCCAGGCTTGTTCTGCCAAGAGTCATTGATGAGGGAAGTTGACAATGATCTCATCTTCTCCAGAGTTAGAAATGAATGTTTGAGCCATTAAGGGTTCATTCATGGCTGCAGATTGCAGGTCACGCATGTCATATGCAGTGCCTGGTTTGAAAGATGCAAGAGGATCGTCCATCTCAACATCTTCAGTTTCCATTGCCATGTGAGCCATGGGCTTTTTCTTGAAGGTTTTACCCTTTCCTTTTCCTCCTTTTGTGGGTATACTTCTGGGTTTTTTGATCGGAGGTGAACATGCTGGTCCAGAAGATTTCTTTGTTTTGTACCAGCAGTTGTCTGAAGTATGATTGTGCATATGACAGTGTTCACATCTCTTTGCATTGAGAGGTGCTTTTTTGACTGTAGAGATCCTATTTGCAGTTGATGTTTCTGTGACATGTGCATGTGAAGAGGAAGGAGAATGTTGAAAGAAAGGAGAAACCTTGGTACATTTATATTCTGCCATGATTTTAGTGGTAATTTTGTCCACTGTGAAGTCAGTAGAAGATGTAGTATGTGAGATGATGGTCATAAGGGATGGCATTGAGCATGTCATTTTGTGAACAAGTAACATCGTCTTGACTTCTTCAGATAAGAATAATCCTGCATCTGAAAGACAACCATAGATTTGTTGTAGATTGTGCAAGTGAGAAGTGGGATCAAATCTTGATTTGTTTGGCATCTGGTAATCCAGAGCCTCACAGAAAATGGCAAACATGCCAGTTGGTCCTGTAGGTGCAAAGGCTGCCTTGAGATCATCCCAGGCAGTCTTGGACAGAGCTGTGTTGCCAGCTGCATATGTCTGGGGTAGATAATTTTGAAGGTTATTAGCAACCTTGAGATCAATTGTTCCAAGAGCTTGTTGATCTTGCTTCTTTCACAGCACAAGAGCTGTAGCATCTGAGGGAGTAACAGTTGATCCATCAACTACATCCCAGGTATTCTGCATCATTAGTGCATTTCACATTTGAAAAGATCATGTAGAGTAGTTGGAAGGTCCATGAAGAATGGGAACAACAGAAAGAAGAGACTTTGAATTAGAGGAAGACATATTGGTTCTGTGTGAAAGGTGAGTAATCCTACCATCCATTATCAGACCAAGGATTCCATCAAAAAGTTGGCCAAGAGGCATAAGAAGGATTCTTTTTAAGCCATCTTTTGTATGCTTTTTGTGACAACTTGTAAACAGATTGAGGAGGAGATTGATTAACAGCAGTTCAGAATTCTATAGTGTCCACACCAACTAATGGAAGTAGATCAAGAAGATCTTGATCTGGTTCCATTACCTGCATGATCTCATTTTCTTCGAGGTCAAGTAATCTGAGTTCTTCGAAGTAATGGTAGTTTTTCATCATATTCCCATCTAATAGAGCTATCCACTGGATGTCCAGGAGCTCTGTGAAATATGGATGTATAAGATCATACTTTGGGAGAAGATGAATGTTGAGATCTGCAAAGTTTCTTGGTGGGAGGTATCTCATCCTCATCAGCATATTCTCCTCGATGTCTTTTGATATGTGACCTTCCCTGTCAAAGGAGGAAGAGGCCAGATGGAAGGCATTGCTTGCTTCATGGGAGAGTAAGAGACACTCTTTTCCCATTGCTGAAACACAATTGCTTTGGAATGTTGGTTCTGAGCTTGATCTTGTGTCCTCAAAAGATGAGAGACTCGAGTTTCCATCTTCATTATCAAAGATCTCTAGGGTGTCCAGAGATATAGAGTGTTGAGGTACAGGACAGTGTATGTCAGTCCTGTTTTGCCAGATTAAGGTACAAACTTTTGATAGTTTGTTTTTGAGGTATTCCTGTGCTGTGATCAGCTCCATTTGATGATGGAGAGCTATCTTCTGAAAGTGAGTTTGTTTGTAAACTCTCCTCCATTGTTCATCCATGACTTTGTTCCAAGATTGTTTCATTGGAACATCCCAGTGCCATTTGTCCAACTTCATCATCCTCCATGCTATACTCTTTGTTTCATATGTGAGATCATTGTCCAAGTCTGCTGGAGCGAAAGAGTATTGATAGTGGTTTAGGAGGAAATATGATTTGTCTTCTAGCCTTGAAGGATCAAATTGTATGAAGTATGGATTGAGAGGTTGGTGATGGGAGAGAAGTATTTCTACTCCTTCATCACAGATGTAAGAAGTTGGTGTCACATCAAGAGTAGAAATGGGAATAAGAAAACCAGCATGTTCTAGAACAGAGAAAAGAGATTCATGGCAATAACTTGTGGGACAAACAAGAGAGTTGGTCATTGAGGTTGTACCATCAATGTTCTGGAGAGACATCCACACTACTGTTGTGATCCTCCCTGTGAGGAGCTTGTTTTTGGGAGGATACTGAATGGTAGTGGAATCCATCTCTACTTGTCCTTCCCATATTGGTGAAAAGTCTGTCATCCATATACAATGAATGTGATTGTCCAGCAGGAACCAATCTTGGCCTTTCCAGATGTATTTGGGATTGGGATTCTGGTACCAATGGTCGTGTATCCTGGCTTGGTATTGGGACAGGGTTGTTATCATCTCCATGAATTCTGTTCCTGTTGGAAGCATTTGAAATGAGGGGGACAGTTCTACAATGTCTCTGGAAATGAACACTAGTTCACCCAGATCCTCTATTTCTGGAAGATGCTGAGGATGTAGAGTTTTGAACTCTTGAGGCAGCATTTGCCTCCTGTTGCACAGTGCTTCCCACTTGTGGGCACACCCCAGACAATTGGTGTGATTGAATAGACACACTTGTCTGGTTGGCATCTCTAGATTGATGGGTAAAGTTATACCACCATCTACATATGTCCAGAGAAAACCAAAGCAATAGAGTTCATTATTTGTTCATCAGATAGGTATATGTTCCCTAATCTGAGAACATCTTCTACATCTTCTAGAACAAGTCTCATCGTGTGAGATGAGTTGTTGTTGATTATTCTTTCAAATCTTCGAATTTGATCCAATCTTTCTACTGCTAACTCTTCAAGGACAACACTCAGTTGAGTGAGCCTTCTTGGAAAATGCTGGTAGTGAGGTGGATCTCTTTCCAAAGTAAGATCTGGACCAGTCCAGATCCCTACACCTCCACCCCTTCCTTCAGTAGATGATGTTTTATCCACATTAGGATGAAATAGAACTGGAGTTCCACATCGATGGTTAGAGTGTTGTGGGTTAGGAGATTCCCAAATGGATAATCCATTGGGTAAAATTCTTTGGACAAGTCCAAGATGCTCTGCAACAGAGCGAACTTCTCCTATTACCCCATCAACTGCTCTCAACATGAGTTCCATCCAAGTTTCTGTTGAAATCATAAGACCATATGGATGTGGCCTTATGGTTTCCACAGGTATAGTTCCCATCCTATCAGCCAAAGGCTGAGAGGTATGATGCGAGATAGATGCACCATAAGCAATCCAACCAGATCTAATAGATCCCTGAGACCGGTGACCAGGTTGATTGTGATGCAACATTGCATACAAAGAGGTAAAAAAGAAAAGAAAGCAGGAGAACACTTACTGTTCTTGTAGACAGGTTGATTCTTGTGTTATCCAAGATTCGAATCAGAGTAATCCTGATGTGAAAATGTCAGCCCTTGTCCACAATATTTTCAGCTAGATAGATCACCTATGTATATGTGAAAAATATTGCCTGCTTGCTCATATCATAGGACTGAGGGATCATGTGTGGGGATTGAACCCAACATTATCCACAGCATTCAGAGAGTGATCTGTTTCAGGAAGCTATCAGGTCCTGGTGCTTACTGTTACGATTCGCGTATATCCCTTTTCTCTTTTCCTTGCTCTTACCTTAGCCCGCATAACTGACAGTGCTCCTGCCGTTCGAGTCCCGCTCGAGCCACTTTATTTCTCTCGTATTCCCTTATCTTCGCTTACATATTTAGCGTGACTCATCCACAGTATCCGCAGCTGTATTATCACCACTTATCTCTGACTCGTTACCCTTCTTCGCGATTCCATCGCTTTCTATTAGTTGAGTCACCCCTTTTACGCTCCGCTTTATTCATCCTTGACTCGTGTATATAAACCTCTCGATACCCTCGATGTATTCCCCAAGTTAGACCTACCTGAATCTACCTTGATCATCGATTCCTCTCGGGTCCCCCAGTCTTCACCTTACTGTTGAGTAGGCGCTCCCTTCATACCCTCATCACCACATATTCATGTGGTCCCTTCGTCCCAGAGTCGCGACATACATCGACCAGTTCAACAGCTCACGACATACTGTTGAGGCTGAGGATAAAGGACATCCCTTTATCAAACCCTTGCCACGTCAGCTGAATAGCGACGTTAACGTCCATCGCCCCTCGGGTCTACGCCGACGCGTAACAAAAGGTCTAACTTGCTCTTCACTGGGCAAGCCCCGCCTTAGCCCATCATTCATCCCTATCGCCCCTCGAACCCTAGACCTTCCCTAGGACCCCATCGCCTCCACGAGCCCCCATCATCCCCCTCAGAGAACTCCTTGGCCTCATAAGAAGAGGTACCCACTGACGACGATATCGTTGTATCCCCAGAAGATCAAGAAGATCTTACCCTCGCCCACGCCCTCTCGGCCTCATTGGTACTTCCACGAGCCCCCACACCCCCATCCCCCGAGCCGATCAGAAGATCGAACCCCTTCACCATAACTCCCATGTCCCACACAAACCCCACCCCATCGACAGTGAAACCCACCGAACTTCGCCTCGGAGTCCCAGAAGACTTCGACGGATCCTATGAGCATGCCATGCCCTGGTACTACTCAGTCATGTCGTACCTCATCATCAACAACGAGGTTTACAACACCGACAAAAAGAAAGTCGCCTATGCCCTCTCTTTCATGAAGAAGAAGTCAGCCCTCACTTGGGCTGATACCTACCGGCGCAAAGCCATCGACACCGGTACCTTTGGAACTATTGAAGAGTTTGCCAAAGCATTCAAAACCTCTTTTGAACGACACAACCTTGCAGACAACTCTATCTGTTACGCTTTTGGTTATTGGCGCAACGTTGGACGTTGTATGTGGTACAAGTCCCTTGCTCAGTGTGTCCTCAATGGCGACACAAGGTCCAATAGAACTCCGGGGTCTCTTAGGCAATCTTTCAGCACTAAGGGGGGCTTGTAACCACGTAGGATAACGTAGAATAAGCTAAAGAATATGGTACATGGCACTCAGTCTAAATACTGGGATGTGGTGGGAAGTACTCGCCCCGAAAGAGAGGTAGGCTGTGGAGAAGACGGTGTCCATCAAAGATAAAGGCAGGGCAACGGAATACATCAGCGGAACACATCAGCGGAATGGGCGGTATAAGGATCAGGATCAGGAATGATGTGTTCCGCTTCGGCTTTCAGAAAACAAAGAGAAATAGTCACTCTCTTCAAGAGAGGACATAGATGCAAAGATCATAGAGGAAACAAGAGAGTAGTCACTGTCCCCTTCAGCAGAGGAAATTGTAACATTACCCCCTTCGCATGACTGAGACTCCGGCTCAGTAAACTCAAAATCCATTAGGGTCTCCTTCGTTGTCAATGACATTGTCATCGTCTCCCATATCCCAGTAGGAACATTCGGCATATTGGTGTCCCTGTGATCCACAGTTGTTGCATTTGTTGGAGGGGCAGGCTGCTTGGGGGTGTCCAGGAGCGACACGTCGACAGTAGGGGCAACAGTACTTTGGGCAGTATGGGCAAATGTGGGATGTAGATCCGCAAGTGTAACAGTGGATAGAGGGAGGTCGGCGATGTGCAGCAGGCGAGGGAGTTCTGGATATGGAGTCGGGGGTCTGGGAAGTGGTTTCCTGGGTAGAGGAGGAGGTATTGGCAGGGGAGGAGGCGAGTCCGAACGCAAAGATCGGTATCTTCTTCCTCCTAGCCTTTCCCTTAGTTTTAGAATGGTGCTTCCCAGGTTGTACTTCAGGGATGAGGGATCGAGAGGGTGTGTTGCTTGGAGAGGACATGAGGGGTGGTGAGGGGGTAGCAAGAGATTGAATGAGTTCTCCTGCCTTGTAGATACCTTCAAGGATGGGTCCTTTCTTTCCAAAGATGGGGGGAGAGAAGGACGGTCGATGGGGGGAACAATCCTCGTACATGGGGGCGTGTTCCGGGAGAATGGAGTCGTCCGGGTATCCGGTGGGGACCAGGTATCTTTCGGTGTCTTCTGGGTCCAGAGATTCGACGATGGAGCGAAGATAGGGTTGTACGATAAGGTAGGGGAGTGAATTGACGACTCTGCAAAATCCTTGGTCGAATAGCATGTGCAGAACATATGCCCTAGCCTCATTGAGGGAGAAGTCGATCTGTTGGTCGTAGGAGAGGGCTGGGGCTGGGTTGGTTCGAGCTCTGTCCCGATTG